>JAWWNI010000847.1:0-202187 GCA_034642065.1 Darevskia nairensis
TGAGCTCCCGTTGCTCGGTCCCAGCTCCTGCCCACCTAGCAGTTCGAAAGCACGTTAAGTGCAAGTAGATCAATAGGTAACGCTCTGGCGGGAAGGTAAATGGCGTTTCCGTGCACTGCTCTGGTTTGCCAGAAGCGGCTTAGTCATGCTGGCCACATGACCCGGAAGCTGTCTGCGCAGGGGCGGAGGAAGCCTCCTCGTCACCCGGGGCGGCGAACAGAGGCTTCCCCCTGGGGGCGGGGCATCGTGACGTTGCGTCGTGACGGCACGACGGAGTGCGCATGCGCAAAATGTCGCGAGTGCGCACTCCATCGCCGGGCCGCTGCTGCTCCTGCGGTGCCCTTGCGAGGTGCTGCGCCAAAAGCAGCGGCACCCCCACGAGCCGCCGTACGCGATCGGCGGCTCGTGGGGGTGCCCCGCCGCTGCTGCTTTTGGCACAGCGGCTCTCAAGGGTGCCACGGGAGCAGCGCCAGTGCCGGCAGGCGGGCCCCACGCAGGGCGGGGCCAGCCCAAGTGTCACCCCTCCTCCCGTGGAACCTGTGGCGTACCACCCCCCGCCCCCTTGCGACGCCAGTGTGTCTGCGGACAAACGCCGGCTCCCTCGGCCTATGGAGTGAGATGAGCGCGCAAACCCAGAGTCATCCGCAACTGGACCTAATAGTCAGGGGTACCTTTACCTTTACCTTTAGATGCAGATTTAGGAAGCAACAAAAAAATGGGAATTTAAAATACTGCAGTCTTGACCCCAAAACTATTAAAGAGAACTGGAGTTTATTTCTGATTTTCTGCATTCACCTCTTAAATGTGCCTTCTTCTTCTTCTTTTTATTATTATTTGAGCCCATTTACATGCTTCCTTTTAAAGCATTCTTTACCTGCTGCTTCATTCCCCACTGGGAGTCCTAATCCTTCTCTTTGTGACATGGCACGGGGCTCCCCTTGCTGTGGAAATAATACAACAGGCAGCAGAATGGTGGTCCTACTGGGTCTTTAGGAAAAATGACAGGATCAGCCCCAGAAAGAAGTGCTAAGAGCAGCAGCTCTATGATGATTCTTTAGCAGCATGGTCCCTATTTTCATACAAATGGTGCCCTCTGCATAAAAAGGACATTGCTGGCAGAAAAAGAACTTTTTCTGTATGTGTGGGTGGGTGTGCTTGAGATAGAATCTTCCTCGCATCTGCAATAAAACCTGTTTTGTTATATGCTTTGAGAGTGCAGAAAACAGACCTTTCTGAAAAACGGAACCAATAAAGATTGAAGGGACGTGATTACTGACCTCTTTATGAACAGCTCACAGTGACTCGTCATTTGTACTGGCACTTTTAGCTGCTTGCCTCTCCCACTCTTTTCGTGCGAGGGAGAAGAGAGAAGGGGGAGTGGTGACTAGTCATGGCTGAGAATCAGGGATTGCTGATCTGCAGAGCAATTCCCCATTCGTTCCATACAAGAGTTGCACTTCATCCAGAAACCTATACCCAAATAACTGTCCTCTCATTCCAGTGTGGCAATGCGATGTTAGATGGCTTACTGAGGTCTAGGAAAACCCAGCCAGGTGTCTATTTGAAGCAGAGGCTTGATATATCTGCAACAGGAATAAAACAAAAAATTGTATTCCAGTAAATAAAAAAAATCGTTTTGCAAAAAACAACAACAACAGCAAAAAGAGGTCCAAACACAGAAAAAATATACAGGTATATAGATTATCCCAAGGTTTTTTCCCCCCTGGGGGCATACCCCTAAACATTTTGTGAATGGTCGTACTTTTGTCCATTTACTGTATATATTGTCCTTGATTTTTACTACAAAATGGTGATTTTCTTGAGTCAAAATGAGAGTACCCCTAACCATTTTGTTTAAAGAAAAAAAGCACTGGAATATGCACATGGAATCCAAAGAAGGCTGCCAAGTGATGTACTCGGAAAAGGCCATTCTCTTCTCCTTTGTAGCACCCTTCCCTTGTACAGTGGACACTCGGGTTGCGAACGTGATCCGTGCGGGAGGCACGTTCACAACCCGCAGCGTTCACAACCTGCAGAGCCATGATGGCGCAACCTGAAAACCCGAGGTATAACTGTATTTGCCATTTTGATTGATGTAAAACAGATGTGGGGAACCTGTAGCCCTCCAGATGTTGCTGGGCTACAACTCCCATCATCCCTGACTAGGGATGTAGTTCAGCATTTGTGTCACCCAAAACTTGACACAGTTCTCTAGGTGGGTTCTGACCAAGGCAGAATGGAGTGGCACTATTACTTCCCTTGATCTGGATACTATACTTCTGTTCATGTAGCCTAAAATAGCATTCACTCTCTTTTTTGCTTTGAGGAAGCAATAAATAAACCTATGCTTTGTTTAACAGTCAGTCATCATTGTGCCTATGCCTCTGAAGTTAATTCTGAAGATATTAGTATGGAGTACTGCTGTAGTGAAATATTCTCTCTTCTTTCTGTGGATTTTTTCACCTTGCTGAAAAGTGACATCACATGCTTGAGACTCCGCCCACCCTCATAACAGAAGTGAATATATACTTATTGCAAGGGCGGGGCTTTCAAAATGGCCAGTCCGCATTTTGGCATTAACAGATTGCAATATTTTCTTCAAGAATCAATATTGTGTAGACTTACTCCTGCTTCATATTGTCTGTTAGAAATGACCAATCATTCTGTCATTTGTGTGGAAGACTGGGAGATTTCCCTTCCAACCAATATTAGATAATGCATTTCTTAGCTTCTAATTTAAGACAGTGCAGATGAAGCGTTGAATCTAATTCAGATCTGAGTTCTGTGTTCGGTTCCCACTTCATCCATGAATGCATTGAGAAGCCTACCTTCAAAAATGTGCTCTTTCATATTTTATTTGCTTTATTTTAACAGGATTTATATACTGGTTAATCAGAAAAAAACCCAGAAACGGTTTACATAAAATATGAAATATACATTCATATTACTGATAAACTAAAATGTTAAAATCTAGTTAGCTAACAAATAAAATCAGAATAAAATCAGCTGTTTTAAAAAGTATATCCTGGCACCTTTCAAGTTGCTATGCAGCTTTTTCTGATGATGCTTGCCAGTCTGTTGCGTGAAAGTTCAGCATTCCAGATATAGAAGCGGAAATCACATGTTTGCAGCTATTGATATGTGTCTTGGATAAAGCAACTAGTTTCTGAAGAGCTTTTTGATAGATCTGTGGGAGAAAAGGGCACATTTCCTAGTCAAATTGAGTCTCTTTGTCATCCATGTACTTGTAGTAAGTCATATAGGTGTGTGTGTGTGAGTGAGTGAGAGAAAGGTCCAAATTCATCTTGAAAGAGTGACTGATGTTTTGGGAACCCGAGGAACTCATTTAGGCCTATGAAAGTGTCTAGCCAATTAATCAGTCATTAATCTGAGAAAGCTGGATTGATCTGGTGGTGGTGGTTAGCTGAGATCCAGCAACTTTCCAAAATAGCCTATTACGTTCAAAGCTGAAGTGAGATCTAAGTCCAGATCTCATGGCTCCAATTTCTCCATCCACTGAACCATACTGGCTTAAACTTTAAGTTAAGGGATGCAATAAGGGCTAGTATTGACAGGAGCAAATACCTTTCAGCTGCTCACAAACATCAGAATGATTGGTAATTTCTTTTTTTTTGAAAAAAATGCAGGAGAGGATGAAGTATAAATGATTGTGAACGTTCATACTCCCTTAGCAGAGGCACAAAGAGAAGTCCAGCCAGCATCAGGCACTGTTAAGCACAGAACTGCACACTGCAAGACCCACTGACCTTTCTTTCTCAAAATAGTAATGCAGGGAGGCATTGGTAGTGATGAACTGGAATAAGCTGGAAGCATGGGATAACCAGCCTCATATAACCAACACGCTTTGTTGTTGTTCAGTCGTTCAGTCGTGTCCGACTCTTCGTGACCCCATGGACCAGAGCACGCCAGGCACGCCTATCCTTCACTGCCTCTTGCAGTTTGGCCAAACTCATGTTAGTAGCTTCGAGAACACTGTCCAACCATCTCATCCTCTGCCGTCCCCTTCTCCTTGTGCCCTCAATCTTTCCCAACATCAGGGTCTTTTCTAGAGAGTCTTCTCTTCTCATGAGGTGGCCAAAGTACTGGAGCCTCAACTTAACCAACACGCTTAAGTCTAATTAATGTGTGAAGGGGTTAAGACCATAAACTGTCCAACCAGACTTAGCTGATGTTGAGAGGTAATCAAGTCTTTGTTTCCCCGGTCTACCTGAGAAACTCAACATATGAGGAGGTCTAAACTAGAGCAACCAGCTCAGACCACATGGCTCTCACAAGCCATTCCTTTGTTAATATACCAATAATTTAGGAGATTTCACCACTTGGGAATTAAACGAAGTTTTACTGCCTGTGCAACTTTTCTGACAGATGTATGGAACCTGACCTTTGAAGAGTGTGTAACGAAACCAATTTTTAACATATCTTTTTCCTATGTTGGGGGAAGAGGCAAGTTCTGGAACTCATAAGGGCATATTTTGAAGGTCTAACTGTCTATATTGCTGCATATTTTTGTGATTTTAAATCTCTGCTGGGGTTATCTCACCAAAGATTGCTTGCCCCAAGCCTGGATCTTGGCATCCAGGAATACTCCTTTCTATATATTTATTTTTCCTTGCACCAACAAGGTGCAAAAGGGACTACTTAACCCTTTTCCTCTCCACTGACTCTGACCAGCTGGCTTGAAGAGCTGAAAGGGAAGACGCAAGCAGATGTAGGGGAACAGGATGTGTGAGGTTTGGAAGACTAAGTAGAAAGGAAGTGGTGGTTATACTCTCTAAGAACCCACCAGTGGACCCAGAGGAGGAGAATAAGCAAGCTCTGCAGGTTGCATTGCACCTTTCCGATATCAGGAAATGCTGATTGCTAAAGAGCCTAGTGCAGCCTCCTCTTCGTGAAGTTTGATTGGGAAGGGGAAATTACAAGAAACATTCCTCTTCCACAAATACAAATGTGAGTCTTAGCTGTGCCATTCAGGTCCTCCAAGTGCCCCATTTCCTTTTTTAATTAATTTTTTTAAAATTTGATTTTGAAGAATATAAACACACAACAAAAAGCAGTTAAAAATCCAAATATCGAGCTTGCTCTGAATCTCCTGACTTCCCCCCATCCCCTCCATGGGTCCCAATGATAATATTTACAACTGCATATCAATACTTGTCCAAATTTTTGTCCCTCCAAATTATCCATACTTTCCATTACTTTACAGGTGTAGTTAAAATCCTGCTAATGTTTTAACCTGCTTACAATGGTCTTGTAAATAAATTATAAACTTTCCCCATTTTTTTTTTAAAGTTCTTGTTCTCTTGATATCTGAGCTTCCCAGTTAATTTTGCCATTTCAGCATAGTCTATCAACTTGGTTTGCCATTCTTCTCTGGTCGGGGTTATTTCTTCCTTCCATCTCCAAGTGCCCCTAATTCCCAAGGATAGTCCAGTTCCGAATTTACAGAAGTCATCCCGGTTTCTGATTTGATCCTGGAATGTTCTGCTTTTCCTTAGGACACCCCTATTTTCATCGGAGAAATGTTGGAAGGTTATGGAGTTGTGCAACCTCTGAGCCAAGGAGATAAGTGACTATACAACCTTTAGAAGACATCTAAAGGCAGCCCTGTACAGGGAAGTGTTTTTTAATGTTTAATGTTTTATTATGTTTTTATATATGTGGGAAGCCACTCAGAGTAGCTGGGGCAACCCAGTCAGATGGGTGGGGTATAAATAATAAAATGATTTTTTATCATTATTACGTCCCTATTTTCATTGGAAAAATGTTGGCGGATATGATATGCAACCAAAATAAGAAGGGAAATGGAGAATTATGTGCAAGGCCCAGGTGGCAACTTACAGCACAACCTTAACCATTCTGAGTCTACTAAGAATTCAACGGGGTAAGCAGGGTTAGGATTGCAGCTTTAGTTCTCAAACTTCTACAGCAGTTGTGGCAAACCTTTGGCCCTCCAGATGTTGGTGAACTATGACTCCCATCAGCCCCAGCAAGCATGGCCAATGACCAGAGTTGATAGGAGTTGTAGTTCAGCAAAGCATTCAGAGGGTTAAAGGTTCCCTACAGCCACTATGCAACTCTTTTCAACAAGGTTTGCACTGAAGTAATGGTATACGAGAGCTGGACCATAAAGAAGGCTGATCGCCGAAGAATTGATGCTTTTGAATTATGGTGCTGGAGGCGACTCTTGAGAGTCCCATGGACTGCAAGAAGATCAAACGTATCCATTCTGAAGGAAATCAGCCCTGAGTGCTCACTGGAAGGACAAATCCTGAAGCTGAGGCTCCAATACTTTGGCCATCTCATGAGAAGAGAAGACTCCCTGGAAAAGTCCCTGATGTTGGGAAAGATGGAGGGCACAAGGAGAAGGGGACGACAGAGGACGAGATGGTTGGACAGTGTTCTCGAAGCTACCAACATGAGTCTGACCAAACTGCGGGAGGCAGTGGAAGACAGGAGTGCCTGGAGTGCTCTGGTCCATGGGGTCACAAAGAGTTGGACACGACTAAATGACTAAACAACAACAACAATGGTATAGATCAGAAGATTAGCAAACCAGAGTGACTGAAATGCTGTTGGTATTATTAGCAGGAGATAAATGTCACAGGGTATCAGGGCGGCTCCAAATGTTAAATATTGTTTCGGGGGGAAATGTGTTTTACTATTTACACACATGCTGACAGTTCATTTTCAGGCTGGAGCACTTCTTCCCGACACACTGCAGCTTCAATCTCCCTACTGTGAAATTTCAGACAGCTCAAATGCCGAGTCCTTGGCAGCCCTATTAATATTTATACATTCCATACACATCCCGGTCAAAGCATATAAGTTGCAGATCTTTCTGATTTGGAAGCTATTAAGATTCATGACCCCTTTAGCTATTTACTCTGTGGTCTAGGCGCCTTTGCCATCAGCTTACAAATCATTACTGTTCAAATATTGCCCTGAACTGTGTCCATTTGTAGTCCATCAAAGAGCAGTTAAGATCTTTAATGCATTCATTTATCTCCGAGACACAGGTTATTAGGAGAGACAACCCCAGAGATGGAATAGAAGGCCTACTTTCCTTTTAATTCTGGATTAATGACTGTTTGTTTGAAGACACCCCCACCCCCTCTGATTAAGAAATAATACCCAATGATTTTCCTCCCTTAAATTGCATTTGAAGATTAATGTTCCATTGTTCAGTGGGGTGATGTTCCAATGTTCAGTGGGGTGAACCCCTGCAGAAAATTAGCTTTTTAAAAGTGTTTATGAAAATGCAGTTCAGCATATTGCATATTTTGCAGAGAAAGAAAGGGGAGCCTCCGTGTTATGTTTTTCACACTTTTTAAATAGCGTGCTAAAGCTGCCCACTTCTTTTCTGGAGGAGAAATAGTTGCAGGGCAATGATATGGAATGTGCTCACAATCCAAATCAGGCCTCCTCTTCAGTTTCCTGCTAAACTTCACCCCTTCCCCCTGCCACTAAATAGTAGTAAGACAAGAAGCGATTTTCAGCAGCAAATGGTGTCCAACCCTTCTATGGATTGGGAGCAAGTTCCAGATCAGTGAGTTGCATCCTGCAAAGTTCTGCTTAGAACAGACCCACTGAAATTAATAGTCAGGGAGCCAACAAGGAGAAGAGGTCAGAGAATGAGAGTGAAACACTTGGCTGACTTACAGTTAGTTTCATTATTAAGGAAGAAGAAAGGAGAACACATGGATATTGCTAAGGGTTACTCCTTAGTAAACTGCTCTTAATGAAGCAGTTGTCCGGACTGGCTTGTAACTTCCCCTTCAATCTCCAGCTCTCTGTGTCTACGGCAAGCCCCAAAGGACCCTCTCTGTGCCTGCCTGGCTCTCTGCTTGGCAACATGCAACAGACGCCTCGTTCTGGGAGTGGGGGGGGGGCTTGCAGGTTGCCGGCAGAGAAGCTGTCAGGGTGGCTCTGTGGTAGAACTGCCAAGTCTGACTCTGGTCCCTGCCCTGCCAGTTTCCTCCTCTTCATCAAGCTCCCAGCATCCACTACTTTCCAGCTCTTCCTGTCCTCTGGGGTGTGGCTAGTTTCCCACCACCAGGGTCCAGGGCTTTCCCTGAGGGTCTCTTGGTCTAGAAGCTTCCACTCCTCCTCCTCACCCAGCCAGTCCCTGACACTGCCCATTCCACAAACAGGGACTCCAGCCATTTACCAGGTTCATTCATCAGTTCATCACATGTTGCCTGGGATTATGGGACTGCCATTCGGATTTTTTCCCAGACACTGTCCACATGAACATGTTAATCTCCGAGACAGGGATTGTATTATATGGGTGGTACGACGTGGGTGGCGCTGTGGTCTAAACCACAGAGCCTAGGGCTTGCCGATCAGAAGGTCAGCGGTTCGAATCCCCGCAATGGGGTGAGCTCCCATTGCTCAGTCCCAACTCCTGCCAACCTAGAAGTTCAAAAGCACATCAAAGTGCAAGTAGATAAATAGGTACAGTGGGAAGGTAAACGGCGTTTCAGTGCGCTGCTCTGGTTCTCCAGAAGTGGCTTAGTCATGCTGGCCACATGACCTGGAAGCTGTACGCCGGCTCTCGGCCAGTAAAGCGAGATGAGCGCCACAACCCCAGAGTCGTCCGCGACTGGACCTAATGGTCAGGGGTCCCTTTACCTTTATGACATTAAAAACCAGTGTTTAGATGCACGCTCAGCCTCCACAGTGCTTTTTTTATTGTGTTTCAAGCTACAGCATGAAAAGTGACTCTCAGAGAAGCCATCACACCATGCATGAAGAAAGGGAGGGGAAAACATAATCAGTACTCATGAGAAACTCACTGCAAGGGAAGAGCATGGGTCATAAAGAACAAAAAAATAAAAATAATGGTGGGAGGGATGAAAAAGCTTTCGCTTCTCAATGCAATAGCTTAGACCAGGCTAGTTAGCTTTTCATCCCTTTTTCCCACTCTCCCAAAAAAAGATGAGCAAGTTCTGCGTTCCATTGTTTGCAACTTTTTTCCAATTACAAACTCCCTACCGCTGCGGCTTAAGAACAACAAGAGCTGTCCACATTCCCTTTAAAATAGTTTCTCTTTTTTTCATCAGGCGAAACAAAAAGAACCCTCTTGTGCTCAGAAAGCATTTTAAAGTCAAAATAATTGATACCAAAAAACCAGACTGAATACAGATGTGATAGTATCATCCAGGTAGCAACAAACAAAGGCAGGTGAGCCGCTTCTCTTTGGTTCAAATGGATGGGTAACAATAAAGGGAAAATGATTGCGCTGCGACAAGGCAAAGAGCTTTTGAATTCAAGATCTACCTTTTCATTTGATCAAAACAGTTCTTCACAATGCCCTCTGCTAATCCCTGGCTTCTTCTGAATAAACAGGGCGATCCCTTCCCCCCGCCCCCCTTAGAAGAAATCATTAATCAGATAAAACTCTTTGCAGGCCTTATATTGTTATTTAGAGGGGGGATTGCATGTAAATAGGAGCATCTCCAACTATTTTGAGACAGCCAGTATTTGATGACTAAATTAAATGGGCCGAGTGACCCTGCTGTTCCAAGAAGTGTGCATGCACATGAAAGCTCATACCAAGAAAAAACTTAGTTGGTCTCTAAGGTGGTACTGGAAGGAATTTTTTTATTTTGTTCCTGCTGTTCCAGTACATGGGGAGACTGGTACTCCAGGCCTGATGCCAGTTGTAACACAGGCCACATGCAGACCATAAATTGAAAGCACTCTTTAAACAGTCACATACCCTCCAGCATGTTACCGATGAAAACAGGGACTTCCTATTATCCATAATGGACTCCACATTATACAGAATCAGAATTATTTCAAGGCTATGGAATTTTTTTTGGCTTGTTTATGGTATCAAGCTGCTCTACATTTTTTCTAAAAAAAAAAAAATATTTTTAGCAAGGGTTGTCGTCAAGACAACACCAGCTGTAGCATCTTGAAGAAGTGATGGTTGGAGATAGATTTAGTTTTAGTACATGAATCGAACCCTCCTGGTGGTTGCCAACAATTTTCAGCGATTGTACAAGGAAGAAAGAGAGAGAGAGAGAGAGAGAGAGAGAGAGAGAGGAGGGTGTGGAGTTGTTGTGGAGTAAGCAGACATTTGTGGAGTTGGACCGAGGCCGTTTAGGGCTTTAAAGGTCAGCACCAACACTTTGAATTGTGCTCGGAAATGTACTGTAATGAAACTTACCACATTCATAAAGCACAGCCTCTCTCCCTTTCTTTCCTTCTCTCTCTCTCTCTCCTCTCTCTTTCTCTCTCTCTCCCCCCCAATCCCTGGAAGGAATCCAGTCATAAGCAAATATTTGTGCTATAATAAAAGTAGGACAGTAAGAGATTCCGGTTTGCCTTTTGTTTTCATTCTCACCTCAATATCACCAGGTAACTTCTTCCAAGTGTTTCCATTGCCTGTATGGGTCCTTTGAGTCTTTGATATTGATGGGGGGCTGTTCATGCTCCTTCGACCCATTTTAACAGGACTTCCTCCCTATGTTAAGGTTACCAGACGTCCCCGTTCCCCGGGGACAGTCCCTGGATTTACAAATCAGTCCCCATACAAAATCCACTGAAGTTGAAAAGTGTCCCCGGATTCATTTAAAAAAATCTGGTAACCTTACCCTACGTAAGAAACAGAGGTAGCTTTATTTTGCATTTAGAGAAAAAATAGCATCTGCCAGTTGTGGCCCAATGGCCATACCTGCAGTTGCAACATATTTTAATATTCAAAAAAAGATTACACTAAATAAATAAATAAATCCAACCTTTGAACTGAAAGAGAAGATGAGCCAGTTTGGGAGCTAATTTGAAATAAAATAAATGATATAAGCTATTTCTGTTATTTAAAAGTTTTTCATAACATAGGCATTCCTCTGAAAGAAGGAATTGCGCTTAAAAAGAGAGAGAGAGAAGCCTTTGTAAGTGGAGGCCCAAAGTGTTAAGTCCAAATTTAGAGTGGAAGTTGAATACTTCTTGTTTTCAAAGCAAGGAAGCTCTGTTTACTTGGCTACCTTTTTACGGTCCTATTACATTAAAGAGGTTTTGCTGTTTAAACTGTAATTTCACAGTCAATTAATCCACGGCAAACTGCAGGCTTGTGTCTTTAGAGCCTTAAGATGAATACAAGTCACTACGCAGGCCTATCTCGATTGTAAACCTCCAGGCAAGGGGCCTGCGCATTTAATTCGTGTACAGTACCTAGTATATTTTAGGCATCTCAGTAAATAATTGAGGTTGATGGTGTATGGCAATTTATCATGAGCTGCATAGCAGCTAAAGAATAAGGCACCTGCATGTGGATGATTGTGCTTGATGCAATTTCTATGTGCACATGAGTGCTGCATATACAGCCCCTTTCCCCGACATTGCCAAGCACCTGTGGGGCAAGGGGAACTGAATCCCGTCTTGCCCCCAAGTGCTCAGTACAGTCAAAACTAATGGTGCCCACTGTCTGCTCAGTAAATTAGTGTATTGCAGTTGGTGAGCAAAAAACTCACTGCTGTAGGTGTGCCTGGAAGGCAAAAGAAGCAATGCCCTGTCTAGTGCTTTTTTGGGGGTGGGGGTGGACGCAGGGGTACGCATACCCCTAAACATTTTGTGAATCAAAGTTTGGCCTCATTGAGGGGCAGTATTTCAATATGAGTAGGGAAATGAGAGCTGGACCATAAAGAAGGCTGATCGCCGAAGAATCGCCGCTGGGACCACATAACACCGGTCCTGAGAGATCTACACTGGCTCCCAGTACGTTTCCGAGCACAATTCAAAGTGTTGGTGCTGACCTTTAAAGCCCTAAACGGCCTCGGTCCTGTATACCTGAAGGAGCGTCTCCACCCCCACCGTTCAGCCCGGACACTGAGGTCCAGCGCCGAGGGCCTTCTGGCGGTTCCCTCATTGCGAGAAGCAAAGCTACAGGGAACCAGGCAGAGGGCTTTCTCGGTAGTGGCACCCGCCCTGTGGAACTCCCTCCCAGCAGAAGTCAAAGGTACTAACAACTATCTGACATTTAGAAAATGCCTGAAGACAGCCCTGTTCAGGGAAGTTTTTAATCTGTAACATGTGTATGTATTTTAATGTATGCTGGAAGCCGCCTAGAGTGGCCAGGGAGACCCGGCCAAATGGGCGGGGTACAAATAATAAATTATTATTATTATTAATTGATGCTTTTGAATTATGGTGCTGGAGGAGACTCTTGAGAGTCCCATGGACTGCAAGAAGATCAAACCTATCAATTCTTAAGGAAATCAGCCCAGAGTGCTCACTGGAAGGACAAATCCTGAAGCTGAGTGTTCTCGAAGCTACTAACATGAGTCTGACCAAACTGTGGGAGGCAGTGGAAGACAGGAGTGCCTGGCGTGCTCTGATCCATGGGGTCACAAAGAGTCGGACATGACTAAACGACTAAATAACAACAGGAAAATGAGAGTAGCCTTAAACATTTTTAAAGGAAAAAAGCACTGGTCCTGTCACTGTTAGCATGTTGGAACATACCCTCCAACAATATCTCTGATGAAAATAGGGACGTCCTATTCCATAATAATAATAATAATAATTATTATTATTATTATTTTACCCAGCTCATCTGACTGGGTTGCCCCAGCCACTCTAGGCAGCTTCCAACATAATAAAACATAAAAACATAAAAACACAATACAATATTAAACATAAAAAACTTCCCTATACAGGTGTGGTGAATGACCCACCTCAAAAAGTGTAGTCAGGATGGGAATGTTCAGGAACTCAAGCAAAACCAATTTCCATAAAAACATACAAGAACTTTATGAAGAACAAAACCCTGTAAAGAGGAAAAGCTTCAAGCAATTACATAGATTAAGACTGCTCCGGGGCTAAAAAAATAACAAAACCTATTTTATCTAGCTAGCTGACATTTACGCATAAATCTTAGCAGGCTGAGTGGCAAAGCAAAACACCTTCTAAGGTCCAAACAGGCAACCTGTTTGCCTCTGCCCAGGTTTTTAAGGGAATGCTGACTATGGGCGTTAACCCCTTACGCCCAACAAAATCACCCTGCTCCCATAACATGTCTTTGACTTTGGTCTTGAGGTCTTAATGAGAGGCATCTGTGTTTAGGCTCATTATTCCAGGAATTCTAACAAATTCCCACGCAACCCACAAGCTAAAGGGACTATATCACCACAACCTTCAGGTGTCTTCTAAAGGTTATCTCCTTGGCTCAGGGGGTGGATCCCATAACTCCATACCCTCTGATGAAAATAGGGGTGTCCTAAGGAAAAGCAGGACATTCTGGGATCACTGTCACTGCCCCATCTATGGGATCACAAAGAATGGCACCGTAACATGTCGAAAGTTACAGTGAATTTGGCTATTTCATTGTGCCTTATGCCTAGATCTAGCTTCACCTATAGGCCTTCTTTAAAACAAGGGTCTAGGAACAACTCAAAGAGTTAGAAAGTATGATTTCTGAAACAACAATGGGATATTAGCTCCGCCCAAGGCAGGATGGAGAACAACAACAACCGGGAAAAGATAGACATAATATTTTACAAGGACAGGAAGAAACATCACGGACAGAATAATGGCCACACACAGGAAGAACAAGGATATAGTTTGAGTGCCTTACCTATGGTTTTATAAATCATTTAATGTGTCAATACGAATGGAAGTTGTTAATATTACAGTTGCTGTATTTGATCAGAGTCTAATTGAGATTAATAAGATTTTGAAACACAGAAATAAAGTAAATCATCAAACCATCAATTCTAGCATACAGGGGGCCACCTAAATTATCTAGTTTGATATTTGAATGATTGGTATTAGTAATTGTATTATAATTTGGCATTGTTATAATGAGGCTATTATTGGATTGTTGTAATTGAAAACTAATAAAAATTATTATAAAAAAAGAGTTAGAAAGTATGGTGAGTCGGTGACATCTCAAAGAACACCATGCTGAATAGGCTTTAGTCTGTTGTCTAACTGAAACAACTGCAGCTCCCTTCCCCTATATTTAATGAGCATTAGGCATATTACTTTCACTGACAAAGGTCAGGAAATGCAGATTTTAATTGGGTTTCTAATGGAGATGTGATCCGTCCATTTGCAAAGGAATCACAGCTGGATTGGATATTACATTTTAATGTAAACTTTATATACCTGCTGATGTTCATCATATAAATAGAATGTCTGGAAATGCCACAGCATGCCGGGAAACTATTAAATAGTTTATAAAACCTTGGCCAGTGTTGTGTTTGAAAAGAAACGTTTGAATGTTAGATGTAACGGGGAAAAAGTTTGTTAATTTTTTTTTTAAAGAGAAAAGTGTCCACCCATTTAAGCAAGGAAATGCCAATGCAAAAAAATTTCAAATGCAACGTCATTTCTGAAACATAATCTGTTTTTTTAAAAAATGTAGTCTGTAAAGTTTTCCCTTAAAACTAAGGAACTGTTTCAACCCCAGGGGCCACATTCCTTTCCAGGCCTCATTCTGAGGGCCGTGTCAGAGGTGGGCAGAACCAGAGACAAAAATAGGCAGAGCAACAAATGTAAATTATAAGTTTTGCCCAGTAGGTAAGTTTCTGCACACGCACTCACTCAACTCTATCCTCAATCTAGGCGAGCAAGAATTATTATCAGAGTTTGAAGATACATTTGAACCTGGCAAAAGCGCATAGGGGGCAAAGAAGGACCAGCGAGTAGCGTGGGCTAAGGAGAATAGATGTGCCCTGGAAAGAGTTAACAGGGCCAGATACAGAGGGCTGGAGCAGAGGCAGATTTAAGGGAGTGTGACTGGTTCGCCTGCACTGTTGCAAATATTAGCAAGCGACTGGAAGCATAAGAACTGACTCCTTTTGGAAGGAATCATTGTTCAGGCCCTTTGAAACAAAACGTAAGCATCAAAGATACACCCTAAATAACCATGTAATGTCTTGTGGAGTCCAGCACAGGTTCAGCATCTTAAAAATATGAAATAATTCAAACATACCTGTCAGGCTGCGTGGGGTCTCTTCCCCAGCTGGCCGTTCAAAGAAAGACTCTGAACCATTAAGCTATTACTTTACAATGCGGAGTACATCATAAACACATCTCGTCAGTCACTCTCAGATTCCAGAAGTACCCCTTTGCGATTCTCCCGCCAGGAAGCCCATCTTGGAAAACGAAAGCACCTTGTCCGTCTCTTCTTTCCTTCCCCTGGTGCATGGCGAGGGCTCTGCCTAGCTGGCTGGAGCCCTCCCAACGCTTCCCCTTCTCCAGAGCTCTCCGCAGAGGAGGAGGAAGAATCTGTCTCCAAGATCGTGGGCTGTTCCCGGTACTCACTCAAAGCTGGGCTGGAAGGGGGGGCAGCCCCCTGACAATACCTATAAGCAAAGGTCTCTCCTTCTCTTTAACAGCATCCATTTCCCTGGAGCTGTTTTTCCTTAGAGCTTCTGTTCCCTGTGGCGTTCAGAGGAAGACTAACATGAACCACCCTTTCAAGATGGTGAATTCGCAACTCAATACCTTCATCGCATGATCGAAGGTTCACTCTCAGCACAGAGTAGAAAAAAACAATCAACAGGTAATCGTTAACCTATTTAGGAGCTTAGAGTCTCTTAGAAAAACTACTCTGAAAAAACTCCCATGTTAGCAATACACATTTATCCATTTCCATTTTAAACCTTCATTTTCGTTTCTGTGTCAATTAAACTGCTTATATTTAGCACTCACTGGGCACTGAGTTGAGAGAGCAACATAGGGGTGCCACAACAATGATATCGAATGAAAGGTGAGAGGTGGGGGGGGGGCAAATTTTGGAGTCACACAAGGCGCTATTGAAATTTGACCTCAGGCTCCTCACTCCCATATCGAGGATATGCTTCCATCTCCGAAGGCGATTGAAAACTTTGCCTTGCTTTATGATGGATTAAAGCTGTTCCTGGAGGAGATCAACCAATAACTTAAGAGTGTAGACATTCATCATTTTAAATAACCCCGTGATAAGTGCTGGAGGGATCGCATTAAACTGTCCTGTTTGCTTGAGGAACAAACACTCAACATGATTGGAATCAAGAGTACTGCATAGGCAGTCATGGTACCATATGGCCACCAGTGTGACGGATTCAGGTGGTGGCTATTCCAGCTGAAATTATGTGAAATGAAACATTGCGGTGAGAAATGCTCCTGTAATGATTTTCCAATGATTAATATCATTGGAGCTGGTCTTGAAAACCCTGAGCCAATTCTCCACCCATGGGTCTTTTACTGTAAATATTTATCGCTCGTGTAACCAGTAGATCTTATTTACATAGAAAGAGCAGTCTGATACAGTTCCTTACATTTTTATGAGGCTTTTGTTTCCCTCGTAACTGAAATTAAATACACAATAATTCAATGGCAAATATTAGATTTACAAATTAGGTTTCAGCAAATGATTCATTAGATGACATGAAATATACAACCAGCAGCTTTACTCAAACTTCCTTTAAGCATTAGGACTCCTGTTGTAAATTGTAGCTGACCGTTGGTTTATGGGGAAAGTAAATGGAATTTCTTCCTATATCTAATGAAGGATGAAGTTCATTACAATAAAAGTAATAAAGGGGGTGATATTAGAAAACAGAACCCAACTGTTAACACGTTTGAAAATTAAACTTTTGCAGATACTATCGTGTCAAAAGCAAACAAGCTTCGTTTAAAAGCCTTCTCGGTATTTCCAAATAGAGTAACTTTCCTGTGAAAGTTTCAACTTTTGCTACAGGCTTGGAAGCAACTGGAAGCAGATGCGAAAACTGTATTTTGAACAAGTGCTCTTACAGTGCTGAAAGCTAGGTGGGTTAGAGCAAAGTGGGGGCAAAGCTCAGAAACAGCTTTTCCTTTGCAGCCATGGTGGTCCCACAGAAGAAGAAACACAAGCAAATTCAATAAATAAGTAAAACAGATCTCTCACAAATTGGTCCAGACTGCTGCAGCACTGCAGCCACTGCTATGCAAGATTTATCACAGCTGAAAGTAGCCTATGTGGGCGTGTGATCTCCTTCATTTCCCTGCATGTTCTATGATCCAGCAACTCCAACCTATGTGTGAAACACTCTGATTGTGAGTCCTCAACCTGAGTTTTGAAGCTTCCCAGACTGTGAACACTTTGCGAGTTGAGGAAGGGAGTGGGATTCCACATGCCATCCATGCCCCACTCCTGACCTTTCAGCAGATATATTTTAAGCATTAGCAACACATATTGAAAGCACATGACTCAGTGCCGGATTTACGTATAAGCTAAACAAGCTATAGCTTAGGGCCCCACTCTCTTGGGGTCCCCCAAAAAATTTAAAGACGAAAAAAACCTGGATGTACATTTCCAAAATATAAGATATTTTTTTTAAAAAAACCTACATACAGCAACAGTGTTTTGTGTAGGTGCATAAATTACCATATAGCATATATTCAACACAAAAAACAGTGACAATTTGTTGTTGACAAAGGACAGCTGGACATATAAAGGGCCCCATTACCTTCAGTAGCTTAGGGCCTCATCAAACCTAAATCCGGCCTTGACATGACTCACCCCCCCCCCCAAAAAAAAGAATCCTGGGAGCTGTAGTTTCTTAAGGATGCTTGGGATTGTAACTCTGTGAGGTGGAAGCTGCAGCTCCCAGAATTCTTTGGGGGAAGTCATGTGCTTTCAATGTGTGTTGTATGTGATCCAACTGTATGGTGAGGATCTGCCCTATGTGTTTGACACGAATGAGACGGGCCCCCACCATGTACTGACTGAAGCTTTAAGAAACTTAAGATTCAGGGCCCCTAATCCTTCAACATTTTGGGTCTTGTAGACCCAATCTGACTCACACTGAACTGAGTCAAATGGATTATTATTATTATTTTTGTTGTTGCATATACTGGTATTTCAACAATCCTGGAGTTTGAGAGTCAGGAGCACAGATGTCGTAAAGGTGCGCAGATCTGTCATGGAACAACCCTGTTGAACAAAGATAACAATGGTTACCCAGACCTCACTGCTGGTTGCGAAAGGGACCCCATAACGGTTCAGGGCCCCCAAATGTAGGTCCACCACTGCACCTCCATCATCTCCTTCTCCCCCCATCCTGCCTCCTTGCCAACTGCCTGCCTGTCTAATTAGAGTTTGAACCTTGATTAAACATGTTGTTAGGCAGCAATGGGGCAGAGGTAGAAGGAGATGATGCAAGTGAGACTCTCGGCTTGCTCTGTCTTATCCTTATATTTACTTATTTATTAAACTTCTCAGTCATTTGATCTTGTCCAGGGCAACACAAAGCAACTAATGTCCAGCAATTCTCACCTCCTGATGGCATGTTTAGCCATTCACTTCCCCACACTCTGATAGCTCCAGATTGCTCCAGTGTGGTGTAGTGGTTAAGAGCGGTAGACTTGTAATCTGGTGAACCTGGTTCGATTCCCTGCTCCTCCACTTGCAGCTGCTGGGTGACCTTGGGCTAGTCACACTTCTTTGAAGTCTCTCAGCCCCACTCACCTCACAGAGTGTTTGTTGTGGGGGAGGAAGGGAAAGGAGAATGTTAGCCGCTTTGAGACTCCTTCAGGTAGTGATAAAGCGGGATATCAAATCCAAACTCTTCTTCTTCTTCTTCTTCTTCTTCTTCTTCTTCTTCTTCTTCTTCTTCTTCTTCTTCTCCAGGTATATCTGAGGTGAATCAGAGATGCCTCAACCTGCTCTGGACAAAATCCCAGCTCTGGACTAAATGCAGAGTCCTGATATACTCTCTGAGTATTTCCATTCATGGAATGTGAAGCCACTGAGTATGTGACGCTTTGACGTATGTCCTAAATGTGACTTCCAATTTGTTTGTATTTATTGTGCCTATCCTGTTAGCGTGACTTTCCATAAGTATCAATTGACAATTCTAATCTCCTAGGCAGGGAGAATCCTAGAAGGAAAGACCAACCTTATTAATCATTGGTAACATCATGCCCTCTGGTAAACATATGCATGTTTTCTTAATATTGTATTTCATAACTAAGCATCTAGGATTTATTGACGATGGAAGAAAGGTTGACTAATCTACATGTGGAGTCTGAAGCAGAGATCAGATTGCTCAGAAAAAACAGATCATACCACTAGGGGTCACTGTTGCACTTCACCTTTTCAATAGTCAGTGCAGCCAAATGTTCCCTTTTTTTGTTCTTCTACAGCTCTCCTCTTTCTAATGCAAAAAACCCTATTAATTTAGTAATCTAGTACAAAATAATATTTTCTTAGAGCAAAACTGCAGTGATCTCACCATGTGCATTCTTAGTTTATAACAATCAAAAGCAAAGTGGTTTTAAAATGTAAATTGTTAGGATTTTATTATCAATTTCTTTTAATACTTTTTATACTTATCAACATAACTAGCTAAATCCATCCCCTTTATGTTGCCAGTGAAGCTTGTCTATTTCATTTTTTTAAGTGAGTGAGAATGACAAAAAGTAAAAATACTCAGTTACATTGCTGTACTGTACATGGATATACACATGAGTATATTCTTCTTATCCTAATACACATACAATTATCAATAACCTAATATATTCTGTGTAAACTCATTCCAAATATCATTGAATTTATCTAAAGGAAGTCTGCATCTATAAGAGCTGAGGGTGTTCAATGCCAGGATGGAAGGTTACCTGGGGTGCTGGTGGTGTTTGGACTCAGCTTGGAAAAATCTCTCTCTCTCTCTCTCTCTCTCTCTCTCTCTCTCTCTCTCTCTCTCTCTGTGTGTGTGTGTGTGTGTGTGTGTGTGTGTGTGTGGTGTGTGTGGTGTGTGTGTGTGTGTGCATTCCTTCCTCCCTCCTTTCCCCCCAGCTAGGAAGCAGTTATATCAACATGAAGATTTCTTCTTCTTTAACTTTTTCCATAAACAAGTTGGCCTAATAAAATATGTTACACATATTTTGAGACACCAATGAAACAATACCTGAATGGTTTGGGTTTTATTTTACTTACCCAGCCTACCTTCCCTATGTTATCAAATACTTTGATACTGAACAGATGGAAAGGATTTGTCTAAATATGTGAACACAAGTGTATCAGCAATCTGGATTTCACAGTGTTCCACATCCCAAGAGTACAGTCACGATTTTTTGTTTACCAAGATGAGAAAGAATGTGACGATTTTGGACTTTTCTGGCTCCCATCCTTGTAGGATAAAATATTATATGCTAAAGAAGACATACACGAAACAGTGTCAATACCAGATCACTGTCCATTGTCTTTCTGTTATTATACAAGAAAAAATATATACGACTTTCATTGGCTGTCGTGTTGCTCATTTTTGGTTTCTGTCCCATCCTTGTAGGACATGGGGGGTAATATAGACATATGCAATGCAGGGTGATCTACTCGGCACATACTGATGTCATATTTCAACTATCTTTTGTGGCTAACATCTAATTGGAAAGAGAAGGAAGCACGAGGAGAAGCATGAAAGCTCTTTTCATGTTCTGTCCCCATAAACTATCAGTACAGTTGGATCAGGAAAGTCTATAGAACAGTGGAAGAGCAGAAGGTCCCACTTCCAACTCCCACCATCTCCAGGTAAAGCTGGCAATGCCCTCTCTCTGATATCCTGGATCTTAAAAAAGAAAAGATAAAGATAAAGGACCCCTAAACGGTTAAGTCTAGTCAAAGGCAACTATGGGGTTGCGGCGCTCATCTTGCTTTCAGGCCAAGGGAGCCAGTGTTTGTCCGCAGACAGCTTTCCAGGTCATGTGGCCAGCATGACTAAGCCACTTCTGATGCAATGAAACACCGTGACAGAAACCAGAGCGCACGGAAACGCCATTTACCTTCCCACCGCAGTGGTACCTATTTATCTACTTGCACTGGTGTGCTTTCAAACTGCTAAGTTGGCAGGAGCTGGGACAGAGCAACAGGAGCTCACCCTGTTGCGGGAATTCGAACCGCTGACCTTCTGATCAGCAAGTCCAAGGGGCTCAGACCACAGCGCCACCCTCATCCCTGTGGCTGGATCCATGCTGATCTGTTTAAGGTTATTTCCCCCATTAGAACAATATTAGATATGTCGTTCTAAAACGTCACAGGGCATACTTATTAATTAAAATGCTTTTTACCTTGATTTTTTCATAAAATGTAAGTAATGCCCACACCATTTCCCCAAACGCTGTTTCTTTCCCTGCTGCTTGTCGCTGGTTGCTCTGCTCTGCCTCCTGGTGTCACATTTTAATTCTTCCTCCCTCCCTCCCTCTGTGTCCTTTGCTATCTGCCCCCCATACCATTGGAGGGCAGTCAGAGTTTGAATGGAGTAAAAAAACCAAACTAGAATGCTACATAGGGACATATGAGCAGTGTTTCACCAATATAGCAGCATAAAACAATTAAAAATTAAGCGACAAAAAAGACAATGTAATGGCACAAAGTAGGACGTTATGTGTCCATCTACGTTATCAAAACCATTCCTTAACTCTTCCTTAACGTTTTAAACCATGAGTGTAGATCTTCCCAGTGTCATCAGTATGAAGCTAGATGGTCTGACTCAGTATAAGGCAACTTCCAATTATCCTATTAAATGGGAGGTGCAATTTTGTCCTTTGCTTCAAGCAGCAAATGTTTTGGGCTGGCCTGGGCAACAGTGAGTCCCATTTCAAAACACGGTGAATGCGAACATCCCCCAGTTATTCCACTGCAGCAAACCTTTATGCGAAATGCAGCTTTTGCTTGCAAGGCTGTTCGCAGGAAAGGAAAAGAACTGATGTCAAGTGTCCCCGAACACCGGGGCCCAGGAAAAGCTTTGAACAAAGAGATGCGGAGAATATGTAAATAACCAGTACAAAAGGTCACCTCTGGGATGAAGAGAAGAGAACCTGGCAGAATGATCAGAATGGATTATTTTATGCTTATTAAAAGCAAGTCAGCATTTGTGGATGTCATACCTGATGTTTGACCAATTATAGATTAAAAGTGGGCTGCAAATTCTTTGTGGCAAGGGTTGTCTCTTCCAGTTTCTCTCTCCAAGAGTTGGTAAAGTGGGCGTCCCGTATCAAGGCCACACAATTCTGGAACAAGCAAGCAGCTCCTATTAAAAAAAAGAAAATAAAAGAGTGCATATCCCTTCTCCTCAGACATGTAGAGAGAGGAAAGTCAGTAAAACTCAGATGGGTCCTTCCCTCCCATTTGGTAGAGAGCAAACCATCTGCCCACATCTGCTGCTACATCTAACTTTAGGTGACAATCAGGTAAAGTCATGGTCGGGATTGGCTGCACTAAGGAGTTCCCCACTGGGAATTTAGTTTAGCTCAATGGAATTTCCCCAATGTTCTCGGCAATACACATTCAGACTCATTTTCCATTTCAATGTACAGTCATACCTTGGTTTTTGAACCGCTTAGTTCTCAAATGTTTTGGCTCCCGAACAACGCAAACCCGGAAGTGAGTGTTCTGGCTTGCAAACTATTTTTGGAAGCTGAACATCCAATGGGGCTTCTGTGGCTTCAATTGGCTGCAGAGAACTTCCTGAAGCCAATCAGAAGCTGTGCTTTGGTTTCTGAATGTTTTGGAAGTTGAACGGACTTCCGGAACAGATTCCGTTCGACTTTCGAAGTACGACTGTACAATTAAACAATTATACTTAACCGGGACTACAGGGTACCAGCTACTGGAGAGATGGTTTATAGAATGAAAGGACACTCATGAGCACTCCTCAGCCACCTTCACAACAAGGTAAGTATAACACAAACCCTGTTCCCTACCCAGGTTAATTTACTGAATTTAATATGGTTTTTTTTTCTCATTAATTGATGGAGAATAATTAAAAAAAAAAAAACAACCTCCACAGGCTACATTTCTGTTCAGAGAGTTTAGTTGATGTACTTCTGCTGTACCTTCCAGAAGGTCTTTATGACGCCAATGGCAGGCATTGGGTCACAGAATCATAGAATTGTAGAGTTGGAAGGTACCACAAGGATCATCCAGTCCAACCCCCTGCAATGCAGGAATCTTTTTTGCCCAACATGGTGCTCGAACCCACGACCCTGAGATTAAGACTCTTCTGCTCTACCAACTGAGCTATCCCATGGCAACACACTCATTTCCCTCTCTGGGCACACTTCCATAGGGATGCTGCATAGTCACTGAGATCACAACAAAAGTCTGCATTTTTAAGTGCTAAACAAATGGTCCATTTAAGCAAATGATCCAGCAAAATGAAATCATGACTCAAGTTTCAATTCTATCTATGGGATAGCGCAATCAGTTTTCCTTCTTGGAAAGTGCCATTAACAGCAGTAGGGCTAATGCCTGAGCCACTCCGGTCAGGATTGGGTGTCAAGTTCCATGGAAACAAACAGGACTGCAATAACTGCACAAGTTGTCAGGCGGCAGAGGATCCAGCCCCCACGGCAGGTTGCCAGAAACGGATAAGACAAGGAGAAGTTCTTACCAACTGCTTTTTATTCAGTATTCACAGAGAGCGGCTTGGAAATGCAGCCTCTTGGAATAATGGCATTGCCCCGAGTGAGTCTCCACCCCCTTCCTCTCTCACTTTATGTGTCATCACTACGGGTGCTGAGAAGTGCACTTTGCCTCTGGGCTCTCTGCTCTCCTACTTTCAATGCCCACCGGATTCTGGGAGAGGGGAGCTCTGGAATGCTTTCTAAAGACACTGTGTCCTGTCAGCTATCGCCCCTCTGGTGCTTCTTCTTCCTCCTCTCCCATTATTTCCCAGCTTTCCCCCTCATCTTCCTCTGAGCTGTGACCCCCCTCAACCCCCTGTTGCAATTCTGAACTGTCTCCTTCTTCTCTGGAAGGGTCAGGCTGGGGAGGCAGTCTCCATCATTCCTCCTCTGCCCAGTCCCTGACCACAGTGTTCTTCATTGTCTCTGATTTCCATGGGACTATCTCCGGATTGCACCCATGCTTTGAATTCAGCCCCCGGAATCGTTTCTTGAAAGGCATTAGCTTTAGCTGTAGGCTGCTTCTCACGGTTTTGTGATGTGGTGCCATTCAGTGTTTCCAGGAGAAGAAGCTTAAAGGGAGTCTTTCTTGGCTTCTGGATAAGTGTACGTATGCCAAGGGTTTACCACCCGCTTTGCAGTGCGATCTATGGAATGAGTATATTGCTGTAGGAATGGCTTTGCAAAGGAGCTTCCTTCCCGGAGATTAGCCTTCCTAAGCTACCTTCATTTTTCAGCGAGTATCAGAGCAAATATGTGCGCAGAACATGCGAGACTTGTTGGCATCGGTGCAAAGGAAGCCTCCGGGCACGATCAGCTTATGCATTATCCTTTTCTTGATTTCTCTGTTTTGTTTTAATTTGAAAACTGTCTCTGCTTTAGACGGACTGTACACATTTTTTATGTAACTTGGCTCCAGTAGTATTAAGCAATCGGACTTATACTCTCCTGAGTATTTAGCATGTATTATAGCATGTACAGGGGACTGGAGTTTATTAAAGCTCTCCTCTTAGTTGTCCATTTTTCATAAGTGCATGAGAATGCCATTTAAATGAATATTGCAAACCCGTGTGTATTAACTCAGCCACCTTCCTGCATATTTTAAAATGGTGCTTCAGACAGCTCTTTCCTCACTTCAGATATTTTTTAAAAATATTTTTTATTGATTTTTATATTTTTATCTTCATCACAATTGAGAGCCAGTGTGGTGTAGTGGTTAAGAGCGGTAGACTCATTATCTGGTGAACCAGGTTCGCTTCCCCACTCCTCCACATGCAGCTGCTGGGTGACCTTGGGCTAGTCACACTTCTTTGAAGTCTCTCAGCCCCACTCACCTCACAGAGTGTTTGTTGTGGGGGAGGAAGGGAAAGGAGAATGTTAGCCGCTTTGAGACTCCTTCGGGTAGTGATAAAGCAGGATATCAAATCCAAACTCTTCTTCTAAAAAGGGGGGGAAAGGGGAGGGGACACCAAATCAGAGTCCAAACCAGATCCTGTGGTTAGCACCTATCTCTGCTGTCAATACAGCAAGCTATCCATTATGTTAATGAATGAGGTTTCGAATGCATAGGGCAGGGAATTTACACTGGTTCAGTATCTCTCAATTGCAGTTTAGGAGCACCTCCCCGTGCCACTTCCACTGCCGCCGCTGGTCTCCTGCACTGCCAGCCACTTTCTTGCTCCACCTATAATTCACATACACCCTCCCAGTTGCCTTAGGCATTTATTTCCGTGGGCTTTGGGCCACACTCTTAAGGCAAAACAGCCTATGTATGCTGCATGTTCTGCTCCTATCTAATACTTTCCTCCTTGTTTGTTATTCATCTAAAGCCCTCCTTGCTTGTTAGAGGTTACTTACTATGTCACCCCATTGATCATTCACTAACATGCTCACGGTCTCCAGGCCTGATCGTGATTTTTCTCATGTGCTGCCCTAAATCCAAGCTCCACTCTAATCTTTTGACCTTTATTAGCTTTTCCGCTGCACTACATGCTTCTTACACTGTACAGGCACTGTAAATACCAAAACAATTTATTGTCAATTACGTACCTTTATAATTGCCGGGGAACTCAGTGGGCAAAAGCTTTACATTTCCCATTACACCCTTGTGCTTGGAGATGCTGACCTTGAATTTTAATAATGTGTAAATTACATGCTTTTAACTTTTGACGTTGTAACAATAAGATTTAAAAACTGGTATCTACTAGTTTAACACTGTGGTATTTTTTCACCTGCAATTTAATATTTAAATGCCTATTGCCATGCATTGTACCTGTCTAATCATGGTATAAAACAATAGCATCCTTGAGTATTTGAATACAGCCAAGCACCCAGTAATGTAACTTTATTTTCTAATCTCTCGTTCCCTTATAACTTGTATTCTCAGCAGAGGTGACAGAACAATAGACTTTCAATGTGATCTTTAAAATGTCGATCACCTCTTTTCATTATTGAAAATTATAAATTCAAAGTATGCTTTCTTCATGTGACATGAATGCCATTAATAGGGGTTAGATGAGCAAATCTATACGTGATCCTTTTTCTTATTCAAGGCTACACTGCATGCAGTCAGTCCTCAGTGTTTAATCCTCTAGCCACCCCACTTCTTTTGAGTGTATAAATTAAGTTCAAGTA
Organism: Darevskia nairensis; assembly: GCA_034642065.1. Taxonomy (NCBI): domain Eukaryota; kingdom Metazoa; phylum Chordata; class Lepidosauria; order Squamata; family Lacertidae; genus Darevskia; species Darevskia nairensis. The sequence continues at coordinate 26,032 of JAWWNI010000847.1, forward strand.
TGACAGGAACAAAATCATGTAGAGTTTCAGGCACAAGAATTCAAAATCTGTTCCAGTTTTCTTTTTTTAAAAAATGACTGTGTTCTGAATGAATGAGTTCAGCATCCAACAAAAATGTCAAGGATTGTCAGATATCGTTAGTTACCCCCAATTGGGTAACTGTACACACACACACACACACTGCTATGCAACAACAAGTCAGTATTTGATATGATTTCCCATTGTGAGAAATTCCTTTTTTCCTTTTTGATATTATTCAAATGCTTTGCTATAAAACCTATGAAGCTTTGCTGCAAGCTCAGCCAAAGCACAAACTCAATGACTTTTGAATCTCACTCCATTCTGTCATGAGCTGGATATTTTAAAGCCACACTAGACTTATTATCAAATACATTCCCACAAACGTCAAATACATTCTTGCAAATCAGAGTATTGGGGAGGGATTGTGTGTGTGTGTGCGTGTCTTTCTACACCCACCAACAGTAGATAGTTCATTCTGGAAATTGAGAAAAAGTTTGTTCTGGAATTATGTCCCATGTTTAGTCCTTTTTTTAATTTAAACCTTCCTTCCTTCCTTCCTTCCTTCCTTCCTTCCTTCCTTCCTTCCTTCCTTCCTTCCTTCCTATCTATGTGAAACAACATTCTGCCCTGGTGATTGAAGCACAGTTGGGACTAAATTGGCCTCATTGACTATACACATAAATGGAAGCTTGAAGAAACTGCTGAGTGGTTGGTCAAAACTAATACCTTGAACATAGTGAGATCACTTACACAATTTGTCCATCTGTTCTAGTATTGTCTATCAGCAGTTCTTCAGAATCTCGGGGACAAGTCATCCTCATCAACAGCAACAATTTGTACTCTGCTCTTCCCTCCAAAAAGAAGCCAGCAGCAGCTAACAACAGCATACAAACAAAATATTATAATAATATCAAAAACAGACAAGCAAGCTGCTACCTGTTCCCTTTAACTGGAGATGGCAAGGAGTGAACCTGGGACTTTGTGAAAACAAAATGATGCATCTTCCACAGCCGCTGCGTTTCCTTGAGGAATTGATTGCTGTTCCTGTCAAGAAACAGGAATTTGAGTGTGGACTTCCCATGGGTATCTGGTTGGCTGCTGTGAGAAGAGGAAGCTGGACTAGATGGGTTTGTGGCCCGGTCTACTTGGGCTTTTATTATGTTCTTAAACCAGTTTGTGTACTGACAGTTCTCTTGCTCTACTTGCACACCCCAGTCTTGCCACCCTGACCTTATGCTTTGGGAAGCCTGATACAATCAAAACTTTCTTGCCTCAAATCACATTTTTATTCACTTCAGTGGAAGGGACCAGTCCCTTTGAACACATGCTTCTAATTCAGTCTGTATCTCCGCATCCCTTACCTCTACCAAATACATCCAACAGCAAAGGAAGAAAGACAGAGCTTTTTCTCCCATAGATCCATACTCTGCAGACTGACTGTTTCGGTTATTAACAGAAAAACAGTTAGATTGATTTGCGTGTCGAGGTCCCCAAACCACCCCTCTAATAACTCACACATCAGACAGAATTTTGTTTTGGGTTTTTGGCATGATTTTGGCCACAACTTTATTAAAATACAAATAATGTGAGTGGTTGCTTAGGCATTGGTTAAGACTATCTGTCCCACAGGGGACAGAACTGACAACCGTCAGTAAGGGGAAAACCCTCTGGAGAGATAAAGGGAGCCGGGTGGTCTGACCCTCCCCTCTCCCCTCAGGCTCCCAGGGCTCTTGCACGGCCCTAGCCCCCGACCGGCGGTTCGGACAAAAAGCATCAAGCCCCTGGATTCCTTTAGCGGAATTCCCCTAACACCAGCAACAATTGGAGGGGCAGACACAATCAATCATAACCCCTCCTCCAACCAACATAATAACAAATGCCTAACCGCCAACCTTACAAGTTGTGACTAATTGCTCCGCAGTAGGCGAAAACCAGATGGCACCAGCCAATCAGCCAAATGGAAAAATTCCTACCTGCCCCAACAGCAGACGACCCCATGACAGGTATAGCAATGTCAACACAGAGGCCTAAAATATAGTGAGGGAGGGAGGGTGGGTGATCAAAAGCACGCAGCCAAGAGGGGGATCACGTTGCATACCCATCAATATATATCCGCTGGGCTGTCCATCAATAAATTGCAACATGCAATTCTCCCCAACAACACCCAGGGTCCAATCACAACAGTGGCCATCCATACGATCCCACCCAACAAAAGAGGGGTGACTTGCTGGCCCCCACCGCAACACTTGCTCTCCATGGAGAACACGCTTTGCATTCTAGCATGGCCAAAAAAAGCAGCCAGGATAGGTGGAGATTGCATCTCAAGAGGGTTGCATTAGACAATGAGCAGGGGGGGATCATTGGAGAAAAACTGAAGGCAAGAAAATATCCTAACAGCAGCAGTAGTGAACCAACTAAATATGCAAATTGAAGAATTTCCCTTTCTCTACAGGTACAGCGGTATTCTCCTCCTTCCTATTATTCTCCAAATTCCTCAGGTTTATTATCAAACATAGCACGTCCGTAGCCATGGGAACGTGATTAAAGTTGTATCCAGTTGGTGCACCACAAAAAAGGGGCTTTTCAATCCCACAGGATGCTGCTCAAGTTATTTTATGGATTTTTGTATCCATTGCCCGACACTATCAATATATGTGGTATAATATGATTTTAATATAGTTCCTTTTTCTTTAATAACTTAAGGTGCCCTTGACAGCTGATGTGTGATAACAGGCTAGTTGAACTAGCCTTCTCAGAGTCACCTTTGTGGAACTTCCAACTAACTTGTGAAACCCACCTAGCAGTCTTCAGTATTTCTGAAAACCTTTTCTGTTCAGAAGGGCATTTGGTGTTAATTTTCTGGTTTTATGGAGGTTTCTTTCTTTCTTTTTTACTATTTTTACGGCAAGTGTTATAGGCTACAAGCATATACTTACTTATCTCTAGAGTGTGCTCCCATGAACTGGGACTTCTGAGAAGACATGTATACAATGCCAACTGATGGTTGATTTTGCAAGGGATTTGGGGCCATTTTTCTTTCCCTTTTGTAAGAACCCACTGAGCTATTGAGAAGAATATCATACAGCAAAGGATTCATGCCATATCCTCTTCAATTTTGCCCAGGTTCAGCAAAATGCACGTTCGGTGGGACTGCATTCTTCTGGAACAAAATGCCTTTTGTTTTTTCTTTCTTTCTTGTTTTTGAATTTGTAACATAAAACTTTAATAAATATCTATTTTTAAAGCTTTCTTGTAAAAGAAAAAGAAATTGACATTTGAGTTTATTAGAGCATGCCTTAATGCATTTGATGTTCTGGTCTGAGAGACAGAGAGAGATTTTTCAGGACAGGGGGAAATGCCCCCAAACAAATTGCAAAGCATATTTGAACCCTGCGCTAATTGATGACAACTGTGGTCTAAACCACTGAGTTTAGGGCTTGCCAATTGGAAATTCGGCGGTTCGAATCCCCATGACAGGGTGAGCTCCCATTGCTCGGTCCCAGCTCCTGCCAACCTAGCAGTTCGAAAGCACATCAAAGTGTAAGTAGATAAATAGGTATCACTCCGGTTGGAAGGTAAACGGCATTTCCGTGCGCTGCTCTGGTTCTCCAGAAGCGGCTTAGTCATGCTAGTCACATGACCCAGAAGCTATACACCAGCTCCCTCGGCCAGTAAAGCGAGATGAGCTCCACAACCCCAGAGTTGTCCGCGGCTGGACCTAATGGTCAGTGGTCCCTTGAAGACGAAGCTATGGCTATGGCTCAAGCTTTGTTTTAAACCAGTGGGCATCGCCCCCTTGACATTGAGGGATGATTTCCAGTCATCATGGGAAAGGGAGGTCATAAAAGAGGTGCAGTCCTGTGGATTGTCACACCTCTACCTGGAGTCCATGACGTATAATCAAGCTAGAACTGCAATCTCCCGGGCTTGAGCGATATTGCCAGACAAGAGGACATAGCTCAAGTGAAACCAGGGATGTTCCTAGGGGACCAGATATATCAAATGACACCAGCCCCCTATCTCGCGGAAATCCACTATGTGGAATACCGCAGACTTCTTACAGCAGCTAGACTAAACGCCCTTGATTCCGCGGTATTGTGGGGAAGGTACAAGGGAGTTCCATACGCCCAGAGAACCTGTCACTGTGCTATGGGCGTGGTTGAGTCTACCGAACATATCCTTCTGTCTTGACCTCTCTGTGGAACTTGCCTATGTAGAACTTGCCTATGTAGAACTTAGGCAAAATCTTATAACTCCAATTTTACATCAATCTAGCTTTCTACCCAGAGAAAGACAGGTTTTAAATTTACTGAAGAATATTACTAGAAATACAGCCTCCCTGGTGGCTAAATTTCTTTTTTTAGCTTCTAAGCATCGCAAGATTTTAATTGATTGTATCAATATGGGGCTATTTGTTTAGTTCCATTCTGTTGTGGATTATGTTTCCTTTTTTCAAAGTTCTCTCAGATGCTTTTAATTCTGTACAAATGTATTCTTCTGACTGACGGTCGAATAAAAGAATGATGATGATGGTATCGCTCCGGCGGGAAAGTAAACGGAGTTTCAGTGCACTGCTCTGGTTTTGCCAGAAGCAGCTTAGTCATGCTGGCCACATGACTCGGAAAAACTGTCTGCGGACAAACGTCAGCTCCCTCGGCCAGTAAAGCGAGATGAGCACCGCAACCTCAGAGTCGTTCGCGACTGGACTTAACTGTCAGGGGTCCTTTACCTTTACCTTTTACACCAACCTAAGATGTCAGCCAGGATCCAAAGCATCACAGCACAAGGTGCACATTTTGGGCTTGTGTGTTATATTTACTCTATGTTTATCAACCACCCTGAACTCTTGGGAAATCCTTGGAGCACCAATAAGAAGAGCTCCTGAATCAGACCAATGGGCCATCTAGTATCCTGTTCCCACAGTGGTCAACCAGATGCCTTGGGATCTTACTTCAGAGTGTACTGAGTTGGACCATTGCTACAAGAGCTCAGATACTCCTTTCATCACCAAGTTAGTGATGCCCATTAATTTAAATAGATATACTCTGAGTAGGACTAGCATTGAAGACTACCCTGACTGCTCAATCATTTTAAAATAAGTCCTGCATGTCTTCTACAATATGGTACACACATTAAGCTTAACACACACCCTGGTAATAAACAGCTTTCCTTGAGTTCTGGGCTGCAAGGAATGCTTCCTCAGCGTCAAAGAACTGCATGTATTCCTGCCTGTGTGTCCCCAAAAAATCATCTAGCGTGGTTTTCTGGAAGAATATGACAACAGCAGCTATTCTCAAAGTGCCTGCAGAACCACAGAATTGTGATGGCAAGTATACGCATAACACAGCCTTAACCCTTGTTCCAGGTAGAGCCGTCAAACTTGTCACCATGGAAACAGGCCTTAAAAAATTGCCACTTGACCCATAGAAATAGCTGTGACCCACTAAGGCACTGTGTCCTGGAAGGAAGGTCTTGAGAAACATAATCATATAGTTGCTGTGCTTGTGACCTGGGACGAAGAACATTGTTTCCCCGTCTTGAATTCGTGCCTCAGCATTTGGGGGGCAAGTCTCAGAGGCGTGAGCAGTCACAGTAAGCCTAAGTGGTGCTTTGTAAGGGAAGCAGAGCATTTGCGGTATTCCACGAACATCGCCTGCTTTGCTTTCTTTCTCTTCAAGAGTCCAAGAGTATAATTCATTTTCGTCAAACAAAGGGAGGATTACCACCCAGTTTTGCGAGGCTAGAGATCAGCTCCTTCTAAACGCTAGCCCCTTCGGTTTCTTGCCACATGAAAGACGTGTTTGAAAAGGCACACAAGACGTGCAGGCACTGCCTTTGTCATTGCCCTTTGTTCGCTAGCTGCCAAGTTAAAATTTATATTCACTCAAATGCGGCTGAGATAATTTTCAACAGCTATGTATGGGCTGCTGAGAATGCCCCTTTAAAAATGGGGACATGGTTTTCGAAGGCTAATAATTAGGAGCATTGCTGGCCGTCGGAAAATCGACGTGGCTGAAGACCTCAGTGACGTGGGGGAGAACACTCCTTTTCTTTCCTCTGTGTTGCTCCTGACATCGATGTGCATTGTATTCACTAGGGAGCAAATAAATAAAGGAATAAGATGTCCAGTCTGCCAGCTCTATCTTCTATTGCTGCTCTGCAATAAAATATGTGGAGTTTTACAGGGGGTGTCAGAATGACCAGCTGAGGATGCAGTGGATCATTTTTTTTATGATTAGATAGCATCTTACCATCTGCATTCAGTATAGATCTAACTCAATTACAAAGTCACTTTAAAAACACATTAGTGCAAGATATTTATAACCTCAACCAATGAGAAATATTTCTGACAGTTAACAAAAGATCTAATTTCATTTACACAGAATATTGGTGTAAATGCTGTCCTTTAACTTTTTTTTTGTTTAACCCTCTGAAAATCATTAAACGTTTGGTATATTAAGTCTACTTAACTGTCCAGGGTAAGTGGTTTTAAAATTGGGTAGATTTGCAAAGACACTCAATATTCCTTTATCCAATTATTTATTCTGAATAGCTCACAGGGATCCAATTCAACCAAGAACCATCTCATTTGGTAAAGTGTATTAGAAGTACAGGAGCAATCTAAGGTAGAAGGGAGGGCCAAGCCAGGCTTTAAAATTGAGTCTGGAATCAAATTAATAGAATAGAGTGTGAACCTAGGTGGATTTTTCCAATGAGTTATAAGCCCAAATTTACACATTCCCCTGAACTTTTCTCAAAGAGTGGAAATCCACAAAAGGCATTCAGGTAGGTAGCCGGGTTGGTCTGATATAAAAAAAATAAAAAATTGTCCAGTAGCAGAAGAAGTGTGCATGCACACGAAAGCTCATACCCAGAACAAACTCAGTTGGTCTCTAAGGTGCTACTGGGCATTTTTTTAAAAAAATAAATAAATCACAAAAGGCATGTAATGTAGCTGTTTTGACTTTCAATACAGTCTTGCCCATGACAACTCAGAAGTAAGTCCCTCAATGGGACGTTCTCCCAGAAAAGCGTGTTCCAAGTTTCAGTCTTAGTGTCTTTACTCCTACATTGTATTCCCTTCTTACGTCATTTCCTCTCCTTTCTGTTTATTCTTAATTCATGTTAAGTGCTCTAAAATTAGTGAAATTGGAGATTGTGTCATGCAGTTTCACTGTGCGACAGTGATTGTTTCATACCAACCATTCATTTAGTCCAACCCTCTGCTGATGCAGGAAGTCCCATGGGTACGTGGTCATCTAGTTTCTGCTCGAAAGCCACTAATGATACCATTGTTGCCAACTCGTGGCATCGTTCTCCAAACCTGATTTGTAATGATTTTTGTTGTTGTTGCCTGAAAACATAACACTCCAGTCCGTCGACTGTGAACAAGGTCGGCATCAACCAAACACGGCCACCACGCTAGAGTGGTTGCTATAATACGAATAGGTGGCATTTATCAGCCATTGGCAGCAATGGGTGATTTTCACAGCTGGATATTTTTCTTTCCTCTAAAGGGTGGGGTCCTTATGTAAGGTTGCCAAACAGTGTCCAGGCGTGAAATGTCTGGGAAAATCTGGATGCAAGGGAACCCATGTCATAAGTGTAGATTTGGGTGGATTTCCTTTAAAAAATACCTCAAAAACTTCTTCTTTTTGAGATTTTGCTCAACAACTTTGGCCGAAAAAAGCTCCAGAACGTTTTTTGTCTGGATTTTCACTTTTTGAGATATGGCAACCCTGTCTTATGTCTCGTTCACTTGCTGTGCCTGTGATAATCTATAATTTCATTGTATGGTGTTGTAAAAACAGCACGATGAACTGAAGAAGCTCCTGCGAAACCTGATTACCGGTATATCTGGGATTCAGGTCTTCAGATCTACTTTCGCTGAGGGACGGCGAGAAGGGCCTATCTGTGATTACCATCATGTATGACCATGTTTTCTTGCCTGACTGTGACCGTTCCCTCACAAAAGACTTTGCGCATTCAGTAGAGTACCATTTGCAACACTTTTGCGTAATTTGATTACGCTAGGACATTATCATTAGCCTCAGTATTATGCCATCAGTTTATTGAGTTTTTACAGGCTTGGATTTGCATGCTGCACCTTAATGTGTTCATTTTAACATGTTTGATTGAGTAAACTGTTCTCAATATTTATTAGCCAATTTGGTGTTTTGGAGTTTTGGTTTTGTTTGATCACAATTATTACAACACCTGATACTTTTTTTGTATACTTTATGTCTCATTCTGCCATATTCCTACCTACTCCATACTGAATCATGATTGGTTTTATTAGCATTTATTAATGCCAGTAATGCCCTGATTTGATAGGCCACAAGATACCAGTAATAGTTAGGCCTTGTTCCATTGTATGTCTAGATGTGATTGCTTCCTCTAGATTAGGGTTACCAGACGTCCCCGGTTCCTGGGGACAGTCCCCAGATTTGCAAATCTGTCCCCGGGAAATGTGGCAGTGGCAGCCTCGGCAGCCCAGAGCCAGCCTGTTAGCGCAGCTGGCTATGGCTGGCTTCAGGAGCTGCTCGCTGCCATGGTGCCCACCCTTTTTCCTGCACCACGACAGCGGGCAGCGAGCAGCTCCTGAAGCTAGCCAGAGCCAGCTGCACTACCAGGCTGGCCCCTCCTGGGCAACAGCCGCCCGTCCGAGACTCCCGAACCTCCCCTGATCTGTCAAAACAAAGGGGGAAGGGGGAAGGAGATTGGGGAAGGCTCGGGAGTCACAGGCAGGCGGCACGCTATTGCCCAGTTTTTTTTTTTTAAAAAAAAAACTCTGTGTGTTTATGTTTCACGGTGTGAAAGTAGGGCTTTGCACCTTAATAATAATAATAATAATAATAATAATAATAATAATAATAATAATTTATTATTTGTACCCCGCCCATCTGGCTGGGTCTCCCCAGCCACTCTGGGCGGCTCCCAGCAAATATTAAAATACATTAACATGTTACAGATTAAAAACTTCCCTAAACAGGGCTGCCCTCAGGTATTTCCTAAATGTTATGTAGTTGTTGATCCCTTTGACCTCTGATGGGAGGGCGTTCCACAGGACGGGCGCCACTACCGAGAAGGCCCTCTGCCTGGTTCCCTGTAGCTTTGCTTCTCGCAGTGAGGGAATCGCCAGAAGGCCCTTGGCGCTGGACCTCAGTGTCCAGGCTGAACGGTGGGGGTGGAGACGCTCCTTCAGGTATACTCCTTTATACAATATGCATGTGTGCTTGGGCCCAGGGTCTTTTGCCTCACCATCCCCACTACTGACTCCCTGTTGCTGCTCAGCTTCCAAAATAAAAAAATTAAAAAAATGTGTCCCCGGATTCATTGAAAAAAATCTGGTAACCATAATCTAGATGCCACTGCTCCCCCCCCCATCTCCAAATGAGTAAATGAGTTCATCATTTCTTCCACTTAATAAATTTATCTTGGGGTATGCCAGTTGGTAATACTTGAAAAGGGTATGCCAATTTGGGGACCAGATTCATTAATTATGAACTGTACATTTTAAAGAAATTGAAAACCTGAATTTTACCCATTTTTGAATGGTGCTGCAATTAATACATGGGAAATATTTTTAAAGCTCTGAGGAATCTATCTATCTATTCTACCCATCCACATATGAATGTAGCTGGTTGCTTTGTCTTTCATTTGTTTTTCATCTTCAATGATGGCTTGGCTTAAAAAGTTAATTATTAAACCACTCTTGTTTATGGGACATATAGTGTGGCACACAGAGTGATATATTTGCATTGTTGTGAGAATAGCAAGTTTAAATTGTCTTCATTTGTGATTTGCTCACTCCGAGCTCCTCAAGAAGGAACATGATTTAACCATCTTCTTCTTTATATTCTGTATGTGCACTAGAGGAAACAACCAATGATATGGTACCAGCCTAGTGATTGACTTAGAAACTGGTAATTACAAATCACATAAGGGAACACATGTATCAGAAAATGTAACAGCAAACCAAAAATGATTGCCTTGCAGTAGCTAAGAAATCCATGATTCTAGGATATAAATTGCCACTACCAGAAAGAATATTAAGCAACCATTGATTAAAATAACAGCCAGTGATGAGATTTGTGGACATTAAGAGCAAGCATTGACCACTGACAAGCTGAAGTCAATATTTTCTGTACCTCTCTTAAAATAAATCTTGATATAGGTAAAACACAAATTCAATATGTGTGTTATACAATGTATTTTAAAGGGAATATTCTATTTTTTTAAAGTTAAAGGGGATATTCATTTTTTTAAAAAGTTAAATAAATGTACCTCATAAGCTATATATTTGTACCCCCACTTTTGGATCCCATTATTTCACAATGTGATCTTATGAGGAATTGGTGCAATTGAAATAAGGATAGCTTCCTTAATTCAAACACACGAGGACATGAACTTTTATATATATCCTGATACTAGAAGATATATAAAACAAGCCTGGTTTAAGTTCACAAGGGTAGAATTGAATTCTGCACGAGGCTTATGGAATATGGCTGGTGTCCCCATCCTGCCTTTCAGATGCTATGAATGATAAAAAGTTACTACATATATCAAGAGTCATAATGCACAATAAAGTGGCCAATGTAATCCAATGTAAGCAAGTGCAAAGTGATGCACATTGTGGTGAAAAATCCCAGTTTTATATATATTGACATAATGGTTGTGGTGACCGGCCAGGAATGGGACCTGGGGGTCTCAGGCAGTCGATAGCTCGATGATGACGTTCATCAGGAAAGGGACAGAAAAAAACCCCCTGTCAATATCATCATGATGTTATATAATATGTGGGTGGCGCTGTGGTCTAAACCACTGTGCCTCTTGGGCTTGCCGATCAGAAGGTCGGTGGTTCAAATCCCCGCAACGCAGTGAGCTCCTGTTGCTCTGTCCCAGCTCCTGCCAACCTAGCAGTTCGAAAGCACACCAGTGCAAGTAGATAAATAGGTACCGCTGCGGTGGGAAGGTAAACGGCGTTTCCGTGCGCTCTGGTTTCCGTTGCGCCAGAAGCGGTTTAGTCATGCTGGCCACATGACCCGGAAAGCTGTCTGTGGACAAACGCCGGCTCCCTCGGCCTGAAAGCAAGATGAGCGCCGCAACCCCATAGTTGCCTTTGACTGGACTTAACGCAGGGGTCCTTTCTCTTTTCCCCTTTATATAAAACTATAGTGAGGCACCACATTTAGGGGCCACAAACACTCCACCTCCCGAAGGATATGGTAGAGCCAAGAAAACTCAGATGAGGACAACACAAATGATCAAAGTGTTGGCACAACTCCTGTATAAGGAAAGGTTTCATCATTTGGGCCTTTTTAGTTCATTCAATATATTTAATGTGTATTATTCATTTATATTTTATTTATATTGTTAAAGATCTGGGGTAACCAGTGTTTGGGGGTGCAAGGGCACCCGTAACTGCTAGAATTAGTGAATGCTAGAAATTAATAAATGGTAAAAAAATTAGGTAGTATTTGGAGTGTTGAAGGGAAGATGCCAATGAACAATACAGGTAAGGTTCTTTTCCAGGGCCTCAGCTGGGATAGAAGTCATTACGAATGACAAAAAGGTGACGAAAGCAAGTCATTATACCATCCATGAAACCCATCAACCACGCAGGAGGCTCTGCCAGTGAGGGGAGAAGAAGAAGAGTTTGGATTTGATATCCCGCTTTATCACTACCCGAAGGAGTCTCAAAGCGGCTCACATTCCCCTTTCCCTTCCTTCCCCACAACAAACACTCTGTGAGGTGAGTGAGGCTGAGAGACTTCAGAGAAGTGTGACTTGCCCAAGATCACCCAGCAGCTGCATGTGGAGGAGGGGAGATGCGAACCCGGTTCACCAGATTACAAGTCTACCGCTCTTAACCACTACACCACACTGGCTCTGGTTGCCAAGGTGATGGGGGGCATGATGTCACACAGGAAAAATATCCCCTTTTGAAATTTAGAGGTTGCTGAAGAAGGGGGAGAACCATATTTGTAAGCTGTCAGAAGGCAGGCTGGGAGAGAGGCAGAGTAATGTCTGGGAAACCAAGGCTTGGCTGCTGTGAAGGGTGGGCATCTCTTGAGGTGTTGAATGATGTGAAATCTCCCTCCATTGAAAGCTCCCGGTGTAAATATGTGTGGATAAGTCATATTTCAAAAATACACTGCGGATTCTTCTGCGCCTCATTTTCCCCAAAGGAACACAGAACCTGGTTAAGACCTCTTGGAATCTCATGTACCGCTCTGTAGAGATTGGGGTGGTTAGTAGCAACACCTTCTATTTCTGAGATTTGTATAATAAGACTTATTTTAAATATCTGGAATTTGGAAGGAATGCGCGGATGACATGAAATTAAATGCTGTCATTTATAAATAATTAAGAAGTTGAATACATTTAATAAACTTAGCAGGGAAAGCACGAAGACACAAAGCTTTGATTTTCTGAGACAGGATTTGAATTCGGAGCCCAAGCTGATTTGGGCAGCCTCAGACCGTGCTTTCAACTTCACGTGGCTCTTTTCTGAAGCACTGAAGTGAGGTTGAAATTGAAACTTATGGTTGGTCTGCACCTTATCAGCTAGCTTGTGCTGAGGAAGCTCAGTTTGCCACCTGAAGGACAGCACTGTCAAAATACTGTACATCACCCCCTGGTAGAAATCTCAGTGCTGCTGAAAGTGAGTAACTTTTTGCCCCGATAGGGCCTACTGCAGCTATGTTAACTATGATCACATAAATGAAAAGATATTTCAGCTACCTTTACAACTTTTAGAGCTACATGGTTCACAATACATATAAATTTTTTTTACTAAAGCTTACCTAATTTAACAAATCTGGATTTTTTTTTAAACTTCTTTGAAAACCAAACCCACAAACCCACAAAGTTTGTGTTGCCACAAACTTTGTATAAAAGCTAAAGTATGGTTTTAAAATGGAAAGGATCAATGTGCCCCATGGCTCAACGTGCCCCACTTTCCCCTACATCTAGTGAGTTTGGACTGTGACCTCAAATAAATCTATCTTACACCTTTAGTTAAGGAGCTAATTGTGTGCCCATAATGGTTCATGCAAGAAGATCAAACCTATCCATTCTTAAAGAAATCAGCCCTGAGTGCTCACTAGAAGGACAGATCCTGAAGTTGAGGCTCCAGTACTTTGGCCACCTCATGAGAAGAGAAGACTCCCTAGAAAAGACCCTGATGTTGGGAAAGATGGAGGGCACAAGGAGAAGGGGACGACAGAAGATGAGATGGTTGGACAGTGTTCTCGAAGCTACTAACATGAGTTTGGCCAAACTGCGAGAGGCAGTGAAGGATAGGCGTGCCTGGCGTGCTCTGGTCCATGGGGTCACGAAGAGTCGGACACGACTGAACGAATGAACAACAACAAAATGGTTCATGTGATTCAAGTCCTATTTCTTAGGATATTTTTTTTTTAAAAAATTATGTAGATATTATTTTGCTCTTTTCTGTAATCACCCCATTTCTTTTTTCCCATATGAACAAAGGATGTTAGCAACGTGTGTTTTACCACAAACGATTGAGATCTGAACAACCATTTCTTGCCCTGCATCTGAAGAGCCTATTTCTGTTGCAGCTTTTGAAGAAAACCCTGCTTTAATAATTCATCTGAAAATATGAGAAATCACATCACAGTCGCTCGATATTTTCAGCTTGCTTTTGTTTGTTTGCTGCGGAAGCATTTATAACATATTTAGAACTTCTCAAAATTATTAATTTATCCCTAGCTCTGTATCCTTGTCCTGCTTTTGTTTTCCCTCCATTATCTACATAATACAAATCTCATGGTCCGACTTCAAATAAAGGCACTTGATTTCAGTGAGCTTTTATAAATCTTTCTATAAACCACCAAAATATCTCAACATATTTTGTTGCACACTGAAAATTATGTTTTTTAGAGAGAGAAAATTAATTGCGTATGTGTAGTTTTAAAGGTATAAGTATTTCCTGATTCTTCATTTTATCACGCTCTGTAACTACATTTGTGTATCTGTGGCTGTGTACACGCCAGACATTTGAAGCATATGACTTCCTCAAAAGAATCCCGGGAACTGTAGTTCTCAGCACCCTGAACAAACTACAGTTCTCGTGATTCTTTGGGAGTTCTGCACTTTAAATGAATGCTGTGCATGCAGCCCGTATCAAATGCTTTCATGCAACACCATAGGAAGCAATTCCCACAGGAAACAGTGCGGTTTTGATATTTTTAAAGAATTTCTTGACATTTCACTTGGTAGGGCTAAGCCCTGGTCCCTTCCACTGACTTTCATCAGTGAGTAGAAGAAATGAAGAGTGAAAACAACGCAAGAAACCAAAATACAGTGGTACCTCAGGTTACATACGCTTCAGGTTACATACGCTTCAGGTTAAGAACTTCGCTAACCCAGAAATAAAGCTTCAGGTTAAGAACTTTGCTTCAGGATAAGAACAGAAATTGTGCTCTGGCGGTGCAGCGGCAGCGGGAGGCCCCATTAGCTAAAGTGGTGCTTCAGGTTAAGAACAGTTCCAGGTTAAGAATGGACCTCCGGAACGAATTAAGTACTTAACCAGAGGTACCAGTGTACAGTGGAACCTCAGTTTTCAAACGTCTCCGTTGACAAACGTTTCAGAACTCGAACGAAGTAAATGCTTCCATTTTTGAACGCACCTCGGAAGGCGAACTTCAGAGACGGCTTCCGTATTGAGTTTTTCGTATTAATTTTTCTGTTTTGAGGCTTCCGTGTTGAGCTTTCGGTTTTTAAATGTTTCGGAACGTGAACAGTGTTCCGGAATGCATTACGTTCAAAAACCGAGGTTCCACTGTATTAAAATTCAAAAGGCTGGAGGGCGACTGAGATGGCTGCAACAGTTCATGGCACTCTCCCTATGAATAAAACACCACTAGCAAAAGCAGTGCTGGGCTCTCGGGGGCTAGGGCACATGAGCCCCATGAGCCCAGCATTGCTTTTTGTGAGTCTCGCAAAGGGGCGCTGGGCTGCGGGGCGCCGTGAGAGCACCCTGCCAAAGCAGGGTGGACAGGGGTCACTTTGGCAATGTGCACCGCCCCCCCCCACAGTGCACACTGCACATGCCCTGCCACGTGCCCTCCTGCCCCGGGTGCAGGTGGTGTAGGCTCCGCTGCTGCATGTGTGTGAAAGACAAATTCCAGAGGGACCATCCTGTTAGGCTTCAATAGATTGTAATCAGGACCGGTGCTAGCGATTTTGGCGCCCTAGGCGAGGGGGCGGGCCACATGACGTCATTGTGCATGATGCACGTTGCGGAGCAGTGCCCCGTGGTTTTCGCCCCAAGTTCCTTGCTCCGCCGCTGGTTGGGGCGGCACCGGGCGGCGGCAGGGGGTGAGGGGCAGGCTGGCCAATGCCCAGGGGCGTTCCGTGCCTCTCGGCTACCCGGGGCGGGAAGCCAAGAGGCACCCCCCGGGGGCGGGGCGTCATGGTGTGTACGTGCGTCATGACGTCATGACACACGCGCACAGCGCGATGCCCCGCCCCCGGGGATGCCGGGCGGCGGCTTTGGGAATCTCCCGAAGCTGCTGCTCGGCACCTGTTGGTGCGGCAGCTGCTCGTGCCGCCTCACCAAGGGGGTGTCAGGTGGGCAGCGGCTTCGGGACTCCTGAAGCCGCTGCCGGCACCCCCTTGCAGCGCCGGCACGAGCGCCGGCGCTCCAAGGGGGTGTCGGGCAGGCAGCGGCTTCGGGACTCCTGAAGCCGCTGCCTGCCCGACACGGCGACACCCCCTTGCAGCGCCGGCACGAGCGCCGGCGCTCCAAGGGGGTGTCGGGCAGGCAGCGGCTTCGGGACTCCTGAAGCCGCTGCCTGCCCGACACCCCCTTGCAGCGCCGGCACGAGTGCCGGCACGAGCGCCGCCACTCCAAGGGGGTGTCGGGCGGGCAGCAGCATGCAGGAGAGGGCCGGGCCAGCAGCCAGGGGGGTGTCACCCCCTTGTGGCTCTGGTCCGCCCCTCTCCTGCATGCCGGGGCTCCGCCCCTCTCCCGCATGCCGGGGCTCCGCCCAGGGAGCCCAGCCAGCGGCGGAAAAAGCCGCTGAACGGGGGAAAGGAAGACAAAGCAGGCGCTTGAAAGCACCTGCTTTGTTTTCCTTTTTCGCCCCCTTTCAGCGGTTTTTTTCGCCGCTAGCTGGGCTCCCTGGGCGCAGGCTCGGAGCCCCGGCATGCAGGAGAGGGGCGGACCAGAGCCACGAGGGGGTGACACCCCCCTGGCTGCTGGCCCGCCCCTCTCCTGCATGCCGCTCCGCCGCAAGCCAGCGACGGAGAGGAGGCTATTTTCGGCGCTGCCGGGCGGAGCCGCAGGGGCGGCCAGTGAAGGGGGGTGACACCGCTCCTCGCTGGCCGCCCCTGCGGCACCACCCCGGCAGTGCCGAAAATAGCCTTAAAAAAAAAAATTTAAAAAAAATTAAAAAAATTTTTTAAAAAATTTTTTAGCAGGGTTTGTCACCCCCTGCTGGGTGGTGCCCAGGGCGGCCCGCCCCCGCCCCCTTGCTACGCCCCTGCCAATGCCCCCTCCATTTTGGCGCCCCTGCCGCCGCGGTTTTCGCCCCAAAATGCTTGCTCTGCCGCTGGTTGGGGCGGCACCGGGCGGCGGCGGGGGGCGGGGGACAGGCTGACCAGCGCCCCCTCCATTTTGGAGCCCTAGGCAACTGCCTAGTTCGCCTTAATGGACGCACTGGCCCTGATTGTAAGGGATTGCTTTGAAATCACTTCTGCACCAGATGGGGGTAAACATCGTCACCCAGCCACCCCGCCCCACCCTGTATTTTGTCAGAACAAAGGAGGCAACCCTAGGCACCAATGAAGCAGTGGCAGCACTGGATGCCTGCAAGATCTCGTGAGATCTTAGAAGAAGAAGAAGAGTTTGGATTTGATATCCCGCTTTATCACTACCCAAAGGAGTCTCAAAGCGGCTAACATTCTCCTTTTCCCTTCCTCCCCCACAACAAACACTCTGTGAGGTGAGTGGGGCTGAGAGACTTCAAAGAAGTGTGACTAGCCCAAGGTCACCCAGCAGCTGCATGTGGAGGAGCAGGGAAGCGAACCCAGTTCCCCAGATTACAAGTCTATCACTCTTAACCACTACACCACACTGGTTCTCACCAAAACCTTATGAGATATTGTGCCCTCTGCAAGATCTCGTGAGATTTCAGTGAGTGCCGCTTCTCAGAAGCCAGTGCTGCGTCTCCACCAGCAGTGGAGGAGGAGGTAGAGAGCAGCCTCTTTGGCTTCCACCATCCCAAGTAGCTGCTTCATCTCGCCATGGCATTTGGTGAAAGATGACCCTATGGTGGGAGAGAAAGTCCAGCTTGAATAGCAGTAGATGTCTAGTGTTGTCTTTGCCTGCCTCTCTTCCCTGAATTCCTTTCCACAATGCATTTGACCAGTACTATTACTAACTACTATTATTACCAGTGCTACTTTTCTAGAAAAAGAGCTGCTGGAACTCACCATGAATGCCTCCCTCGTTCTCTTACAATGTAAAAAGGTAAAAGACCCCTGGACGGTTAAGCCCAGTCAAAGGCGGCCATGGGGTTGCGGCGCTCATCTCACTTTCAGGCTGAGGGAGCCGGCGTTTGTCCGCAGACAGCTTTCTGGGTCAAGTGGCCAGCATGACTAAACTGCTTCTAGCGCAACGGAACACCGTGACAGAAGCCAGAGCGCAAGGAAACGCCATTTACCTTCCCGCCACAGCAGCACCTATGCTTTCGAACTGCTAGGTTGGCAGGAGCTGGGACAGAGCAACAGGAACTCACTCTGTCATGGGGATTCAAACCACCAACCTTCTGATCAGCAAGCCCAAGGGGCTCAGTGGTTAAGACCACAGCACCACCCGCACCCCTTCTCTTAGAAGGGCAAAAGCACTCACCTGAGAGCTACCAGAACTGAGTTCTGGTGAGTTGTGGCTGAATAAAAGCCCTGATTGTTACTGATTCTAATATTATGACCTGTCCAAAGAGGTACTAATGAAAGTTTTGTGGTAAAATAAAAACACTATTTAAAATAACATTTATTTATTGCATTTATATCCATACTTTGTGTGCTGGGGACATTTCTTCATCATGAGTTCATTGGCTCCATCTGGGTGGGAGGCAATGTAATTGCAGGCCTGGACCCTGATTGGCTTGGTGGAGATTTCTGGATGCAGGTGCCATTTTTGCCTTGCTTGGAGCTTTTCCAAGGAGTGTATTTTCCCTTCTCCTCCTGGACTGAGTGTATATTAGATATGGTGTCTGTTCAATCAGCATAGCAATGGCATTTCTCCACTCTCCATCCACGCAGAACGATTCTTCTGCCCGTTGAGTCTCCTAGGCCTGGCTTATGTGGGTGTAAATAGCATTTGTTGTTGTTGTTTAGTCGTGCCCTACTCTTCGTGACCCCATGGACCAGAGCACGCCAGGCACTCCTGTCTTCCACTGCCTCCCGCAGTTTGGTCAGACTCATGTTGGTAGCTTCGAGAACATAGCAGACACAAATTATTTGTAATTTAAAGTGAAATGGAGAAGGAGTAAAAACTGGTTAATGGGAACATACCTAAAAGGCAGATAAATTGTTTGCCGTTTCTTAGCCACCTGCTACTAATTACTTTAGCTACAGGTTCCTAAGTCAACACAGATGTTGCAAGACTAATCACCAGAAAAACAGGTAAAATGCTGAAAAGGGAGGGGGGGAACAACCCACAACAACAAAAACATGTGACATGTGCTGTGAAGCAGAGTTTGGGTATTTCTCTCTCTCTCTCTCTCTCTCTCTCTCTCTCTCTCTCTGTGTGTGTGTGTGTGTGTGTGTGTGTGTTTGTGTGTGTGTAAAAAAGGGTATTTTGCTTTCTTTTTTCTTTGTTCAGCTTTAACCAGAGTCCCATAGATGAGAGCTGTTGTCCCTCTCCTTTGAGACATATGAATCCTTCAGTTGGTCCACCCTTTACTGAATAGCCTGGGTGATGATTTTTTGTGTGTGAGAGAGGACTTTTTAATTTTTTTACAAAACATTTGTAAAGCGATGTAGCAACGTCACTAACTGAACTTAACATTGGAAAAATAAGGAGCTCAGAGAAACCGAAATGGGCAGATTCACCCGTCTGTCCCAAGAGACAATGGGGTGAAGTCTCTGGGGGTGAAGTCAAACCACTGTGTTAGCACCACCAAATCAACCTTCTTGGGGTCCATGCCTGGGCAGTGTGTATTATTATTATTATTATTATTATTATTATTATTATTTATTGAATTTATATACTGCCCTATACCCAGAGGTCTCAGGGCGGTTCACAGAAAAGATCACAATATATAAAATCAAAATAAGAACAATAACCCAATAATACCCACTCCCCCCAAAAGAGCCGCATTTTAAAAGGGTATAGGATCTCAACCAGGTCAACCAAAGGCTTGGTTAAAAAGGAATGTTTTTGCCTGGCACCTAAAGGTATATAATGAAGGTGCCAGACGAACTTCCTTGCGGAGAGCATTCCACAGACAGGGAGCCACTGCAGAGAAGTTCCGTTCTCGTGTTCTCATGTGTATGGAGGTCCTGGGCTGCCCCAGCAACATGTTCCCCTCTCGGCCTTGCTGATATGGTCTAAAGGAAAGCAGAGCAATGCGTTTGACACCAGCTTGGCTGTAAGGTAAAGGTAAAGGGACCCCTGACCATTAGGTCCAGTTGTGACTGACTCTGGGATTGTGGCACTCATCTCGCTTTATTGGCCAAGGGAGCCGGCGTACAGCTTCCAGGTCATGTGGCCAGCATGACTAAGCCGCTTCTGGCAAACCAGAGCAGCGCACGGAAATGCCGTTTACCTTCCTGCCGGATCGGTACCTATTTACCTACTTGCACTTTGACGTGCTTTCGAACTGCTAGGTTGGCAGGAGCAACGGGAGCCCACCCCGTCATGGGGATTCGAACCGCCGACCTTCTGATCAGCAAGCCCTAGGCTCTGTGGTTTAACCCACAGCACCACCCGCGTCCCATAGCTTGGCTGTAGGAGTTACCAAAAAGAGGCGAACAAGGCGCCATTATTTCTTCATGCATTTGGTTTGAGTGCCAGAAAAGGACTGAAGATATACATTTGACGGCGTAGGAGTTCATACTAAATGAGATCCAGTTCCTCTCCCTGCCCACCATATAAGATTTGCCAAAAAGTGATTGAACATTCTGTATGTTTGCTTGCAAGTATAACAGCAAGAATAGTATAATGTGGGATCAGGGAGTCGTTTTTAAGTTTTAAAGGGCAGCATTCTGGAAGATATCATACTGTTGTAGAAGCTCTCATACTCAAAATGAGAGGATCTATGAACCCCGAGGAATTTGAACACAGATCCTGCTCCCCTCCCAGTGATTCCTAATTATGAACCATCTGGACTTAAGAGGTTATAGAACATGCTAAAAATAATTGGCATCGGTCTGCTAGCTGGATGTGATAATTTATAATTTCCTTTGATCTATCCTCCACAGCTTTTGTTTTCACGTGGGTAAACAAACAAGAAAAGAAAATGCACAGATTTTGGATTTATTTTTTCACACAAAGCTATAGTGCAGGTCAAAAATGGAAAAAACCCAAAACAAAACAAAACCCTTTTTGTATATTTGGCTGCATCTGTTTCAGGAATCTGCATTAATGCATGCTAAATGATGACAAAAAACAAAACAAAACTCCAACACCAATGAGAGTGGGCTTTTGAAAAGGAATTGTGTGAGTTAAAGCACTAGAACATCAAAAGGTAAAAAAAATTAAGCCATTGCAACAGGTACAGATCTAAGGCTGAGAACTACATCAGGCAGGAGAATCTTAGATCAAATACTCCAGATTTTTCTTTTCACCCTTTGGGGTTGTTCCTCTGATAAATAATTCAGAGACTGCAGTGGCAAGTAGTTTGCATACAGACAAGATTAAAAAGAATGCTTTGTCTGGGTTAAATTTACAATCCGAAACCTTCCTTTAAAATGTCAAGATGGTAATTAATTTAAGATGGTTTGCCAAGCAGAATCGTCCGACCCTGTCAGAATAATTTCATTTCCTGAGGGTGAAAGGGATGTTGCATTTATCTTAGCAAGGCTTTGGGTTTTATTTTTGCTGTCTTTCTCTCCCCCCCCCCCCCCGCCACCCCCATCCTCCATCCCTCCACTCCATTTGTAACATGTTTCTCATTGTCTTCCAGAAGTAAAAATTAGCTCTGCAATCTTTCCTGCTGAATTTCACTCTCCTCCTCCTCCTCCCTGAGATAAAGCAAATATGGGCAGCAAATTACTACTGAACAGGGAATGAAATACCAGCCAGAGCTTTTGAATCGGACGGAAGAGGAGCCTTTTCTGCCGAGAGTGCTCTCCCCTGTGTGCACATTCAGACAAGCATATTTGAGTAGCAGCAGGAAGTGCATAAATTCAACAGCAGGAAGATTGGGTTTGGGGCATAGCAACGCCTCCTGTCCTGCAGGAGCACAGCGGTGAGATTCCTTATGAATGAGTGCCCTAAATGCACTGCAACCAGCGGGCATGCACTCTTCAAGCTATGTTCACTGGTGTACAGATGCATTAGAAATCAGGCCATCTAGGCTCATTCCCACCGGGCAGCGTAAATGTGATTAAACAATAGAGCATCTTTTGCAGAATTCATTCAATCCAATGACGTATCCAAACAGATAGATTGGAGATAAAGGGATGGAAGACAAAGCCGCTAAATGTGGTTGAACCAAAATTTTCTCGTCTCCCACTTGGGCGAGGCAACTTGGAAGGCTTTAAAAGGGTGTTAGGCAAATTCGTGGAGGATCACAGAATCACAGAATTGGAAGGGACCTCGAGAGTAGTCTAGCACAACCCCCTGCAATGCAGGGATCTTTTGCCCAATGCGGGACTTGAACACATGTCCTTGAGATTAAGAGTCTCATGCATAGCTGTCAACTTTTGGATTTGAAAATAAGGGATTTCCCCCAAACTTTTGGATTTGAAAATAAGGGATGCCGCGAGGCCGGTGCAATGGCACCAAGTAGCCTCACCACCCTGCTCTTCTGAGGCTGCGTGCGAACGGGTGAGCGAAAGAGTGAGCGCGTAGACGGCAGGCTGTCTGTCTGGTTGGGCGTGAGGGTCTGGCTGCACAAGGCATGCAAGCTCCGCCCCCAGTTGGTCTCAGACTCCTTATTGGCAGCCGAGCAACGTAGCTGAGGAGCCTCCCTGGCCAGCAGGGAGGGAGAGGAGCTGCTTCCTTTGAAATCCGGGAAATTTAAGGGATATCAACAATCCGGGACAGCACCGGGAAACAGCATTGGAATAAAGGAATTTCCCGCAAAAAAAGGGAGGGTTGACAGCTATGGTCTCATGCTCTATCGACTGAGCTATCCCAGCTGTAATTTGCTGTCAATGGCTGTCAATGGCTACTGGCCATGATGGCTCTGCTCTGCCTCCTCAGGTGGAGGTAAAAATGCTTCTAAATACCAGTTCCTGGAAACAACAGGAAGAAGAAGAAGAAGAAGAAGAAGAAGAAGAAGAAGAAGAAGAAGAAGAAGAAGAAGAGTTTGGATTTGATATCCCGCTTTATCACTACCCGAAGGAGTCTCAAAGCGGCTAACATTCTCCTTTCCCTTCCTTCCCCACAACAAACACTCTGTGAGGTGAGTGGGGCTGAGAGACTTCAAAGAAGGGTGACTAGCCCAAAGTCACCCAGCAGCTGCATGTGGAGGAGCGGGGAATCGAACCCGGTTCACCAGATTACGAGACTACTGGAAAGGAGAGGGATGGAAGTTTAGGGTCTTGCATCTGAGTGGCCACTGTGAGAACAAGATTCTGGATGTGATGGGCCATTGGCTTGATCCAGCAGGCTCTTTTATGGATCTGGAATAAGTCCATTGGGACTAAATGGACAGTTCTCCAAAAGATGTAGAAGTGAGAGTCCCTCAAGGATCAGTATTGGGATCTGTGCTTTTTAATTTATTCATAAATGATCTGGAGTGAAGGGTGAAGTGGCTATGTTTGCTGATGATACTGAATTGTTCAGATTAATTAGATTGTGAAGAACCTCTCCAAACTACCAGATAAGTGCTGGAGATGCAAAGAGGTGGCAGGAACGTTCTTCCATGTGTGGTAGACTTGTAAAAGGGTAAAAGAGTATTGGGAAATAATCCATAATGAATTGGAAAAAAAATGTTCAAAAGTACTTTCCCCCTAAAAACAGAGTCCTTTCTGTTGGGGATTAATTCAGACTGAAATCCACAGGTGTCAAAAAAAGTTATTTATGTATGTCACTACTGCGGCTTGTGTTTTGTTACCCCAAAATGGAAAATGAGTGAGGTCCCAACCAAAGAAGAATGGCAACTCAAGTTGACAGGATATGCACAACTTGAAGACTTAACATATAGAATAAGAGAACAAGAAGAACATACGTTTAAAGAAGATTGGAAAACGTTTATTGAATATATGGGAAATAATTGTGTACAGCTGAAATCGCCTGCAGAATTAAGATAAATTCAACAGTGTAAATAGGTTTTGATGGATGCAATAACGGAATACTGAATGGTACTATAGTTTTTGAAAAATATGCAGGGATTTATGATATGTAAAATGAACCATGGAATGAGAAGAAGGGAAAGTAAAAACGGCAAATGCTATTCAAGGTGTGTGTTGGGGCAAAAAATATTCAGACCCTAAAAAGATAATGTTGGATCAAACCAATGGCTCATCGGGGCTGTCAGGGAGAGGGATTGAGTGGGGTGTATTTTAGAGTTCTGAGTAGATTTTCTGCCAGTGCCAGGCTGCAGGATACGTGGGAGTCCTACACTGCCATGGTGGGTGACCCAAGGAATGAGTTATCACACACAAACCAATCCCATATTACACATGCCGGTTCATGAAAGTTTCAATTTGGTGATCTTTACTGCAGACAGTTCTGCACTACAGAGGTTATTGCAATAGACATGATTACTTTAAAAATATCAATATTGTTTTGCTTACTTGGGGGAATTAGCAAGAGCAAACAAATGCCAATACGAATGAATATGTAATGTTTATTTACAGAAAATGTCAGACAGTTGGTAGGAATGGCTCTGACGCTTTGAAGCGCAGGTCCAAAAATATAGAGCACCAAAGTGCTTAGTAGTTACACATTATTCAGGCTGCACAAACCCACATTGCCTGGACTGTAAAGAGAGATTGCCTTATATGGAGTAGACATGGGCACTAGAGAAGCCAGCAAAATCACAGAAAAACCTGAATGCAACTGACTGGAATTTGGACAAATATGAAGGTCAGAGACAGTGAGATTTGGTAAGTAATAATGGTAGGGCTAGAATAGAAAAATGAGACTCTAATAATGATGAGCAAAGAGAACCCGCTCATTCAGGTTCACCATGACCTGCTAGGGTGCATATTCACTGATATTTAAAAATAGCTATGTGCACATTTTGGGTTGGTCTTGGATCTAAGATGCTTGCCTCTCGTTATCTATAAATATCTGGAAAAACAGAGTTGGGATCAAGCTATGATGAGCAGGATGAAAGCAGGCTAGCCCTTGAGCTGAGTCTGAACCCTCTGGGAGCCAATCACAGTTAAGTTCAAGGTCACCATGCTAGCCAGTAAAGGGGTGAAGCCCGTGAGTGCATATAATCCCACTTCTACTCCCAACAAGGGACACGGGTGGCACTGTGGGTTAAACCACAGAGCCTAGGGCTTGCCGATCAGAAGGTCGGCGGTTCGAATCCCCGTGACGGGGTGAGCTCCTGTTGCTTGGTCCCAGCTCCTGCCCACCTAGCAGTTCGAAAGCACGTCAAAGTGCAAGTAGATAAATAGGTACCGCTCCGGAGGGAAGGTAAACAGCATTTCCGTGTGTGCTCTGGTTCTCCAGAAGCGGCTTAGTCATGCTGGACACATGACCCAGAAGCTGTACACCGGCTTCCTTGGCCTATAGAGCAAGATGAGCACCACAACCCCAGAGTCGTCCATGACTGGACCTAATGGTCAGGGGTCCTTTTACCTTTACTCCCAACAAACCTCTTTGTTGATGAGCACCTGGAAGCACCAGTACAGTTAATGGGGATTTCCCTAGATTTGCCCTCTAAGCTTTGGGTGGGGAAAAGAACCCCCTCAGGGGCTTCCCTGGAGTGGTTCATACACCCAGAGAATTGGAACTCAGGGGAGGAGCGAATGGGGAGGACTTTCCTCAGCACCAAAAGGTGTAGCAATAGAAATATCTCATCTCTTTAGCCCAGGTGCAGGAATGGTAGGCTGGCATGTAACTACTGTTTACAGAACCTTTTTAGTGTTAGCATTTAGCATTATTTGTTTTTATGCCAAAAAACAAGAGTGGACGATAAAGCACTGTTATCACGAATTGAAAAAGACAGTTAGCTAGCAAATGCCTCCCATTCCATAGGATATATTATAAGCATTGCTTTTTATGATGTTGTTAATAAAAGCATAACGACTATGAAACTGGAAGCATGGTACTGAAAATATGATGGAGCAGGCAAAACACTGATATATCATGTCCATCATCACTTTCAGAGAAGCTGTAACTCTGGTGCACCACAATATATTGGAAGCCCTACCTGTTTTGTGTACACTTTGGGTCTGTGTCCTGGCTGCCACCCAGGCCATTGTGCCAGATGCCATGGAAGCAGCACAGTTGTCCCAATGGGTGGGCACACCCACCCACCAAACTTTAAAAGAGAGGGCAGGGTGAGCTTCTTCTTCTTCTTCTTCTTCTTCTTCTTCTTCTTCTTCTTCTTCTTCTTCGTCTTAAAATTTGTATACCGCCCTATACTCGCATGTCTCAGGAAGGTTCACAGGATAAAATCAGAATATAAAATCACAAAATATATAATCAAAATAAAAACAACCCAATAACCCCCCAACACACACACACACACACACACACACACACACACACACACACTTTAAAACAGCACAGAATGCCAATCAACCAAAGGCCTGGTTAAGAAGAACGTTTTTGCCTAGCGCCTAAAGGTGTATAATGAAGGGGGCAGGCAAACCTCCCTTGGAAAATATTCCACAGATAGGGGGCCACTGCAGAAAAGGTCCATTTCCTGTTGCCACGCTCCAGACCTCTCATGGAGGAATCACACAAAGAAGAGCCTCAGAATATGATCTTAGGGTCTGGGCAGGTTCATATGGAAAGAGGCGGTCCTTGAGGTATTGTGGTCCTGAGCTGTTTATGGCTTTATAGGTCAAAACCAGCACTTTGAATTGAGTCCGGAAACTAATTGGTAGCCAGTGCAGCCTGACCAGGATACACTCAAATCGTCTTGCTCCGGTAAGCAACCTGGCCACTGAATTCTGCACTAGCTGAAGTTTCCGAACTATCTTCGGAAGCAGCCCTAAGTATAACACATTGCAGTAATCTAACCTTGAGGTTACCAGAGCATAGATGTCAGTGGTTAGGCTACCCCTGCCCAGATAGGGGCATAGCTGGGCCATCTGAGACTCAAGTGTCAGCAAAGTATCTCTGGGCAACCTAGGGGCACCGGGTGGATCTTTACACCCCAGCGCCACATATGCTTAAGACGGCCCTGGGATAACCCCACCCAGTGGTTTCATGTACATGTTAAACAGCACAGGGGATAGGATTGAGTCCTGTGGAACCCCACATTGAAGGCTCCATGGGGCTGAAAAGCACTTCCCAGGCAACATCCTCTGGGAACGACCATCAAAGTAGGACTGGAAGTACTGCAAAGCGGTGCCACCCACCTCTAGTTCGGACAGCCGCTCCAGAAGGATACCGTGCATAGCTGTCAACTTTTCCCTTTTCTCGCGAGGAATCCTATTCGGAATAAGGGAATTTCCCGCAAAAAAGGAAAAAAGTTGACAGCTATGGTACCGTGACCGATGGTATCGAAAGCCGCTAAGAGGTCGAGGAGAATTAACAGGGACAGGTTTCCCTTGTCTCTCTCTCGACAGAGGTCATCATACAGGGAGACCAAAGCAGTTTCTGTGCCAAAACTGGGCCCAAATCCTGATTGAAATGGATCTAGTTTAGCCAAGAAGTTCTCATGCCTTGTGTAACTGTCAATGATGCGGAAATTCACTGCATCGGGGAGGTTGTGTCTGCTCCCAGTGAAAAGAGTGCCACAAGGTCCTGGACGACTGTGCTCTTCCTTTCTCACCCTGGTTTGCGTGTCGAGGTCCCCAAGCCACCCCCCTAAATAACTCACACTACACACAGTAATTTAAGTTTAAGGTTTTTGGCATGATTTTGGCCACAACTTTTATTAAAATACAAAATGTGAGTGGTTGCTTAGGCATTGGTTCCGACTAGCTGCCCCCTCCTGGGGGCAGACTGACATCCGTCCGGTTAGCGGAAGTCAGTAAAGGGAAAACACCTTTGGGGAGAGAATGGGGGTCAGGGGCACGGGCCCTCGCCTCTCCCCAAATGTTCCCAGGGGCTCTTGCGTGGCCCTGGCCCCCGACCGGGGGATACGGACAAACGCATAAGGAGCCCCTGGGTTCCTTTAATGGAATTCCCCGCGCAGCAGCATTGGAGGGGCAGGCACAGTCAACCACATCCCTTCCACCAACCAAATCATAACCAATGCCTAACCGCAACCTTACAAGTTGTGACTAATTGCTACGCAGTAGGCGAAAACCAAATGGCACCAGCCAATCAGCCAGATGGAAAAATTCCTACCAGGCCCCTGCCACAAAAGCAGACAATCCCATGACAGGCATAGCAAGGTCAACACACAAGCCTAAATAAAGGGAGGGAGGGCGGGTGATCCGATGCACGCAGCAAAGAGGGCTGCATGCTGCGTGCACTGGGAATATATAACCTCTGAGCTGTCCATCAAAAATTGCTACATAACATTCTCCCCAGCAACCCGCAGGGCCCAATCACCTGCCATGGTCATCTATCTTAACCCGCCCAGCGACAATGGGGTGACTTGTTAGCCCCCACCGCAACACGTGCTCTCCATGAAGGAGAACCTGCTTTGTCCACCCTTAGGGGTTGACCAGTGACCAGGGACAGGGACAGGACTAGCTGGAAAATGAATACATGGATCTGTGGGAAATGAAGGTGATAAAAACTTGGCTTGGACCTGGAACCAGGAACCACTTATTTAAGAGCCTTAAATAAGACATTAAAAAGCTGATTAAAAACTGGCCCCAGCCAAAGAAATTGCCTTTCCACAATGTCACAAGGCTGGATAGCAACTAGCAAAACAACGTGGAGGAGAAATATTCTCCCCGCCTCGTAAAATAATCCTGAAGGTAAACATAGAATTAAAAATAAACTTTGGAGAGGATAATCCAAGGCAAGCTCTGCATTCCTCGAGGTGCCTGTTTTGCACTTTAAAGGTAATCACCTCAGATCTCGAAGGATTGAAGAATCTAACTGTCTAACTAACAGTTGGGGGGGAAACAAGCCCATCCCCCGACTTCAGTACTTTGTGAAACATTCATAATTCATAGACGGGGCTATCAGAAAGCATTTCCCAGGATTGTCACAAAATTCTGCCGTCTCCTGCCGTGATGAAAAAGTACAGTATTGTGAATATGATTAGGTGCATTGGAATCGAAGAAAAACCCATCAGCTGCCGCTCCAGCTCTGTTCACGCTCTTGCAATGTAGCGGCTGGAGCGAAAGGGAAATTCTGACAGCTGATTTCACAGAGTTTTACCCAAAAGCAGGATATATTTCCACCACGAGCGATATCAAAAACCTTGACCCTTGCTGCTCCTCTCTCCACTGTTAGGTTTGATTTAAAAGATTAGAAACACTGTAAAAAAAATACTCAATCTCCTCAAATGCCTTGACAAAACACATTGGAAGAAAATCATACGGAGAGGACGAAGGAGCATTCTGCTTAGCACATAAATAGACAATGCGCTGAGAAGGAGATTATTTGGAAATCTCTATCCCTTCCATACAATCTGATCTTATTGTGGAGAGAAGAGGGACTTCTGCATTTGATGGGGCCGCTGCAAGATTAGCGACTTTCCTTTGCAATGATGGCTATTTCCATGCTGCTGTAGCACAAACTTTTTCTAGCAGTGTCAAGTCAAGAATGAAACGGAGCTACAAATTGGTGAGAATCAGTTCCCAACATCAGGATTGTTGCTGATTGACTCAGATGAAATACCACGCTCTGAATAATACACCCTTTAATTTCATCAGTAGCTAGCATTTTTATGCTGACAAGATACTGTCAATTCCTTACGTCGCTCTTCTAGAAGTGTATGTCATTGTGGTTTGCGGTGGCTATGGAGTGGGCTGTTTTATTACAACCAGGCTGCAACATTTTTACAATTTTATATTTCAGTTTCTGAAAAAACTTATAGCAAACAATCCCCATTTACTTCCACACCCCCCCAAATATTCCATGGATCTACTGTATAAATGCATATGCAGTCAAACATTAAGCAGGTTTTCATAATGGTTTAGATTATTATGTCCATTAAACATTAAATTATGTCCATTAAACATCTTCTACTATCCGTCTTAACAGAGTGTCCCAGAGTGAGATATGGGTAGTGGATGGAAAGGACACAGCATTGTTCCTTCTGGTGTACTGAAACATGTACCATGCAGTTACAAAATTGTCTTTGGTCTTTGTGTTCTTTATTGCTCCTAAGATGCTTCATTAGTTTCTCCTTAAGAGCAATGCTCCATAGTCTATTCCACCATGACCATAGAGTCAAGTTAGTAGCTGTTTTCCAACATTGTATTAATATGTTTCTAGCTGAGGACATGATAAAGATTATTAGGTCCTTAAGCAGTAAATTCTTATGGTCATCTATAAGCAGATTTAATAAAGCAAGCCTTGGATTAGGTTGTATCACCTGTTTCGTAACAGAACCCTCTCCAAAAACCATTTTCCAAAATAATTGTATTGGTTTGCATTGCGTGGTCAGGCGGAGTCCCCCCAAACCCCGGGCAGCCCCTGAGGGAAATAACGACACGTGACAACGTTCTATGGGATTAAATTGGCCACAACTTTATTAATATTCAGATGTAGGGAGACCTTGGCTCAGGCATTGGGCATTTATCCTTCCCAGCCCCCCAGCCGGGGTTCTGGGTAATTTTCAGGGTTATCCAGCATGTGTGGGGAGTGGGCTAGCTCTGGAGAACATATGTTCAAGCAGATAGCCCGCCCCCCTGTTCGCCGCCGCTGGAAGGGGAGGGCAATGACGACCTCTGGGCGTATGGTCAATGCCTCCTCCTAAGACCCCTTTAACGGGAACCCTGGTATCGCCGCCGCAATGGGGGCGGGGGTCACCGCCCCATGCCCCCTCCCATTTTAGGTAGATGACTAAAGGATTCCGCCCAAGGCCTGCAACCGCCAAAGTTGTGACGAATTGCTACGGGAAAGGCGAAACCTGCCAATGCAGGGAAAGTCCTTTCCGGCCCTTTAACAGCGACCTTGTCATAGCAGCATCTGCGTGCCTGTGTGGCTGTGGAAAATAAAAGGTTAATCTGCATAACAAGCATTAATTGAGGGAGTGGAGGGTGGGGAAGCTCTGGATCCAATGGCTGCTTCCCAGGTAATGACTGACTCCTGTACTGTATGTTCCCTCCCTCTACCTGGCCAATACCCCTGGCAACACCTCCCCAGCTGGGATTGGGCAGCTGCTGGAGTAGGTGGAGACCACAGGTATCCAACCTGGGAAGGCGGTGCCAAACCCAACTGCCAGGAGCTGCAACGTGATCTCAGAGGGCTGCTCGCGACCACGCAAAACGCGCACCCCATTTGATGTGGGGAACGGTCATTCCCACCATAGATAATAATAATAATAGTAATAATAATAGTAATAATAATAATAATTTATTATTTCTACCCCGCCCATCTGGCCGGGTCTCCCCAGCCACTCTGGGCGGCTTCCAGTAAGCATTAAAATACATCAATACATACAGTACAGATAGAAATACAAACCCAACTGCTGACG
The DNA here is from genome assembly GCA_034642065.1 of Darevskia nairensis. Lineage (NCBI taxonomy): Eukaryota > Metazoa > Chordata > Lepidosauria > Squamata > Lacertidae > Darevskia > Darevskia nairensis. The sequence goes on from JAWWNI010000847.1 coordinate 56,943, forward strand.
TCCTCTCCAACACAAAGGACTTACCGTAAATAAGAGCTTAACCTGTGGCATTTCACGGGTGTGTAGTGCCATCTGTGTTTGGTTTTAAAACTATTTTATTTCGTTTTAGTTGACACTGACTTAAAAGGTTTCTTTGACTGCAGATATATTTCATGACTAATTGAATTAAGGACTGCAGAGTCAAGTTTAGTTTCGTTCCTGAAGAACCTTGGAGCTGAAACAAATTCGTTCCAAAAATCCTCCTTTGTGAATTTTTAATTGACTACCCCTTTATTCTCCAGCTATTTTCTAAATGTCTGCCATTATTGATCTTCTCCCTAAGTAACCACATGTTTTCAATAACTTCCCAGGATCCCCAGAAGACAGTTTTAAAATTGTATATCAAATATGACGGTGTTTTGCAGTAGTAGTTTAATATTTAACAGCACCTGAGAGTTGACATGTCTACTGGCCTAAAGGAACCGGGTGCTGAGTAAAATCCCAGCATTCAAAATGTATCACTTCCCACATAGAATGTTCACTGTGAATGTGGGCATTTCATCAAACATGGTGTTTGTGTGTGTGTAAATATTAGTGCTGAGATGAAAGTTTGCAGCCAGAAACTTCAGACTCAAAACCAAGGGAGCAGGAGATGAAACTGATCTCTCTGTGTGCAGTGGAGAAGCAGGGGTGGAGGTTACAAAAAATTCCCAAAACTTTTGGTTGGACACATTTTCCTTCCAGCAATGCCCCCAGAATAATGCTACATTATGATATAAAATCACTGAGGGGCATTCAATGAGAGGGGATGATTTTCCACCTCACATTGGTACTTTGAGAAAGTTTCATGTCTCCAGCAAAATTAATGAGATGCCCCTAGTGAATTTGGGGTGGCGACCATTTTAGTTCTGCACTAGTTTGTTCAGGCTGTATAAACAATATAATGGTCACAAGGAAGTAACATAGGCAGACCAATTATTTGGGGGTAAGGGAGAATGAATCCAAGGTGTTGGAGCATTTCCCCAGTTTTCTTATTTTATGGACCCCCCCCCCATGATTTTCCCTTCCATTGATGCCAATGGAAATCAGTACATAAACACCAAGGTTGTCATAACCCCTGCCTCCATGTCCTGTGTTAAGAAAGCAGGAGGACTTCAGATATCATATGATGGATCCAAAGTCTTCACTGATCTGACCTGAAAAAAACATTCTTTTGCCATTAACACCATTAGAACAAAAGTGGTGGATTTTTCTGTGCTGATCATGGGGAAGCGTGCGGGGGAAGGCCTTCTTCTCTGTCCATAGACCTCCTTCTCCACAGGCAGAGAGAGAGAGATCTGCTCTGTCCTCTCACCCTTGGGACACCCTTCCAGCACGATAGGGCAAGGTGCTGTAATAGTTGTGCAGAATTTCAGCAGACTTACTGAGATTCCTTCTTCCATGCAAACATCAATAATGTGGAAGCCCTGCCTCCTTTTCCATCCAACCATCTGAGGGGCAAATGACACTGTACCTCACCCTACTTCTCTGTTGCCACTGTTGTTGTTGTTGTTGTTGTTTAGTCGTCTCCGACTCTTCGTAACCCCATGGACCAGAGCACACCAGGCACTCCTGTCTTCCACTGCCTCCCGCAGTTTGGTCAGACCCATGTTGGTAGCTTCGAGAACACTGCCCAACCATCTCGTCCTCTGTCGTCCCCTTCTCCTTGTGCCCTCAATCTTTCCCAACATCAGGGTCTTTTCCAGGGAGTCTTCTCATGAGGTGGCAAAAGTATTGGAGCCTCAGCTTCAGGAACTGTCCTTCCAGTGAGCACTCAGGGCTGATTTCCTTAAGAATGGATAGGTTTGATCTTCTTGCAGTCCATGGGACTCTTAAGAGTCTCCTCCAGCACCATAATTCAAAAGCATCAATTATTCTCTAGTTGGGGGCTTTAGCACTATAGTGCAAGTATCTGGCTGTGTTGAATCTTCAGGTCCTGTGCTAGTCATTTGTGGAACAGCAGTGACAACAGAATTCGGCGTCAATTCTGTTGCCACTGCTGTCCCACAAATGACTAGCACAGGACCTGAAGACTTCACACAGCCAGATCCTTGCACTATAGTGCTAAAGCCTCCAACTAGAGATGCTGAAAGCATTTCAGACGATGTTTTCACATCCCTTTCCAAGTGCTAGCAAAACCAAACAGTCACAGTCTTTCCCACTTCTCAAAGGTGTGTCTGACCCCATGGGGACTGGAATCAGTCCTATCCTCAACAGAAAAATATCCTCCACTAGGCCCTGGCAGTTCCTGATGCCCCATCTTTGCCTTTGACTTCACCCACCTCAAGGAACATTTCTCATACTGGGACTCAGGAAGAGGAGGAAGCAGACCAGGCATTTGTGGAGGACACTCGACACTTTGTGTGCATTTGCTTAGGAGATGCACCAAGGTTCAAACCCTTCAGTGTAACCCTTTCAGTGTAAGCTAAGCATTGCTCTTCATTCCAAAATAATGAGATGTCCAGAAATGCTGGGTTCATTTATTTTTTGGTAGAGCGTGTTCTCCTTCATGGAGAGAACGTGTTGCGGTGGGGGCCAACAAGTCACCCCTCTGGTGCTGGGCGGGTATGTATAGATGGCCACTGCTGTGATTGGACCCAGGGTGTTGTTGGGGAGATTTGTATGTTGCAAATTGATGATGGACAGCCCAGCATATATATAATGGTTGGTGTGCAACGTGATCTCCCTCTTGGCTGAGTGCTTCGGAGCAACCGCCCTCCCTCCCTATATTTTAGGCCTCTGTGTTGACCTTGCTATGCCTGTCATGGGGTCGTCTGCTGTTGGGACAGGGGCCTGGTAGGAATTTTTCCATGTGGCTGATTGGTGGGTACCACCTGGTTTTTGCCTACTGCGTAGCAAATAGTCACAACTTGTAAGGTTGGCGGTTAGGCATTGGTTATTATGTTGGTTGGAGGAGGGGTATGGTTGGCTGTGTATGCCCCTCCTATTGATACTGGTGTACGGGGAATTCCGTTAAAGGAATCCAGGGACTCGATATGCTTTTGTCCGAACCCCCGGTCGGGGACCAGGGCTGTGCAAGAGCCCTGGGAGCCTGTGGAGAGAGAGAAGGGTCAGATCATCTGGCTCCCTTTATCTCTCCAGAGTGTTTTCCCCTTACTGACAGTCGTCAGTTCTGTCCTCTGTGGGACAGATAGTCTTAACCAATGCCTAAGCAACCACTCACATTATTTGTATTTTAATAAAGTTGTGACCAAAATCATGCCAAAAAACCAAAACAAAATTCTGTCTGATGTGTGAGTTATTTGAGGGGTGGTTTTGGGGGACCTCGACACGTAATAGTTATACCTTGTACATCAGGGCTCCAGGGCCTTTGACCCTTGAGATATTGTTGGACTCCAACTCCCATCAGCTGCAGGCACCATGGCCTATGGTGAGGGATGATGAGAGATGTAGTGCATTTGTTGGAACATCAGAATATAATTGCAAAGGGGCTCACCATGTGGGGAACAATGTCTTTTTGAGGTGGTATAAACACCTAGAATTCTTATTTAAACCAAGAAAATATGTCAGGTTTTGTGTTCAGTAGCAATTCTTCTCAAGGAACTGGCAGTAGGTGGCACTGTAGCACTTTCAAAGATCTAGCTCAGACATCTGGGTTCTGCTGAGGTTTTCTTTTGCTTGAAAGAATAAAAGCTGCAGCCCCCGCTCTGTAGGCTTGTCCTCCGGCCACCGATTTAACTAAGTTGGTGTCTCACTTGTTTTATTTCAGAGCAATGCGCTAAATGACTCTTTGCTAGATCTGGCAAAAGCACCAGCTGTTTCCAAATTAAAAAAATAAATAAAAATGAAGTCTTATTCACTGGGTGTCATTTACCAGCCTAAGTGTGACTTTTGGAGTCACATGTTCCACTGCGTAAACAAAGAATTGTATGGAAAGAATTTAAAATAATTTTTCCAGACTGCAAATACAACCATATAATCCTGGGAGTCTGTTACAATAAAATTACAAGCAAAATGCAGTGCCAGCTACAGTTGCAAACACTACCTGACTGTGCTCTTTGAACTCAGATACGGTGGTACCTTGGTTTTCAAATGTCTCCATTGGCGAACATTTCAGTTTACGAACACTGTAAACCTGGACATAAATGCTTCAGGTTTTGAACACACCTCGGAAGTCGAACATGCCACGTGGCTTCCGATTAGTGCAAGATCCTAAGGTCTAGCTGTCAGCTACTGAGTTTTCGGTTTTTGAACGTTTCAGAACTTGAATGGTCTTCCGGAACAGATTATGTTCGAAAACCCAGGTACCACTGTATTTAAACTCCTTGCAGACCTGACCATGCCCTGAGATCTGTGAACGATACCTTCTTGGTGGTCCCTGTTCAGGTCAAAGTATGTAGTGTAGGGGCTCAGGGAAGGGCCTTTTGGGTGATGGCTCCACGTCTGTGGAATTCCCTCCCCACTGAGGTCCATCTGGCCTTTTCATTATGCTCTGTTAGGAAAAAAAAGGTCAATGTGACCTGTTTTGTGACTTTCTTAGAGGAGGTGTGGGGTAAAGACTAGTCCATTTTTGCAGTTGGATTTTTATGGAATTGGTGGATAATTTAATGCTGCCTTCCCTCTTTTCTTCTGTTTGTTGGGTGTTATGGAATTGCTTTTATTATATTTGATTTGTTATTCTGTTGTCTTGTTTCACGTGGTTTATCAATTGTAAATTACTAGATAGCTCTTCCTGGCATTCAGAGGCCCAACCCATTTCAGCATCTGGTAAGGGATCTCTGTCTCTCTCATTGCGATTTTTTTGGTCAGCCTTCCTGCACCTAGATGCTTTGAACTATAACTCCCATCAGCCTCAGCCAGCATGGGAAGGTTATTTTATATGTGCCATATTTTCATTTGCAGAAGAACTAAAGAAGTCCTGTCTGGCCCAGTTAATATACTGCTAAAGGGGGTGTGCATGTGAAAGAGAAGCACTTAACAATATAAGTCTACACACCTACAGAGCAATAATTATTAGCCTTCTTAATACAAGGATGTAAGTCAAAATGACAACTGACAACAGCTCAATAAGAGGTCAAAAACAGCCATGCAGCTGGATTTGTTTAAGGCTTATGTTATCTGGTTTTGATAAGTGAAACAATTGGCCTAAGTCATGTCACCTGAGGCTCTTCACGTCTGCTTGAAGAGTGCTTGGCGGCGTTGAATAAGATTATAACAATTCCTTTTCTTTTTTACTTTGTGTCCTTTCCTCAGAATGTTCAAAGGCAAATAAAACATTTTTTTAAAAAAAAAATATGACAGTTTGCTGGAAATAAGGTTAGAGCACTCTCTGGTTTGCTGCTGCTGAATTATATTAACCTGTGAGTGAACGTGAGGCTGCGTTGGCATTTTCACTTCAATCGATGCATGAATTAGTTTATATTACAAAGGCGACAAAAATCCCTGAGCCGGTCTACTGCATACGAGAAGATCCTCACACAGAAGAAAAGAGACTCGGTGCAGAGGGGAAAGTGCAAAATGGGTCCCTTTCATTCTATGCACCCAAACCCCTTTGTTAAATCATCCACCTGTCATACAGAGAGGAAGGGGAACAAGCGCGGCCCTACCATTAGTCAAGGTTAGGCAACTGCCTCAGGCAACAGATGTTGTGGACAGTGGTGACAGCCCCCTAGCCATTCATCCTGAAAACCACCAGCCATTCTCTGCTGTTGGAGGACAGAGGTATGTGTACCATGTGGCCTGTCTGGCACTCCTTAAGCTACCCTGCTGCCCTCCAGTGAGGTAAAGGATGCTGTCCCTTCATCACTAGTGTTGAAGTGAGATTCAGCGCCAGTTCAATTGGCTGATGTATGTGTTATGGAGGGCACCATCTTGTCCCTGTGCCTCAGGTAGCAAAATGTCTTGAGCTAGCCCTGAGAGAGAATGATGACCAGATGCTGAACAAGTTCAAGGTCATGAACAGTCCATGGATCTTCAAATTCCAGAAGCAAATATTTGAACCGAGACAGCTAGGGGGAAAGAAACTCAACTTTGAATTCTACAAAGGAATTGTTGTTTAGTCGTTTAGTCATGTCCGACTCTTCGTGAACCCATGGACCAGAGCTCCATGGCCAGGCACTCCTGTCTTCCACTGCCTCCTGCAGTTTGGTCAGACTCATGTTGGTAGCTTCGAGAACACTGTCCAACCATCTCGTCCTCTGTCGTCCCCTTCTCCTTGTACCCTCAATCTTTCCCAACATCAGGGTCTTTTCTAGGGAGTCTTCTCTTCTCATGAGGTGGCCAAAGTATTGGAGCCTCAGCTTCAGGATCTGTCATTCCAGTGAGCACTCAGGGCTGATTTCCTCCAGAATTGATAGGTTTGATCTTCTTGCAGTCCATGGGACTCTCAATTCTTCAGCGATCAGCCTTCTTTATGGTCCAGCTCTCACTTCCTTACATCACTACTGGGAAAACCATAGCTTTAACTATATGGACCTTTGTCAGCAAGGTGATGTCTCTGCTTTTTAAGATGCTGTCTAGGTTTGTCATTGCTTTTCTCCCAAGAATCAGGCGTCTTTTAATTTCGTGACTGCTGTCACCATCTGCAGTGACCATGGAACCCAAGAAAGTAAAATCTCTCACTGCCTCCATTTCTTCGAAAACTCTTCAAACAATCAATTGCTATTCCAAGGGAACTGGGAATTGTAGTTCTCTGAGGGGGGGAAATAGGGCTCTCCTAACAACCCTCAGCATCCTAAGCAAACTACAGTTCCCAGAATTCTTTGGAGGAAGCCATGACTGTTTAAAGTGGTCTAATAATGCTTTAAAAGTAGGGTGAAGAGAGGCTTTATTTCCCACTAAGTGAGCTTAGGAGTGCAGCCTAAGAATATAAATGAGTACATAATTTTATAAGAACATTCTATACACACATTCGTTTTGGCCCATATTGGAATAGAGAACACAAAAATGGCACCTGCCACAGTCAGATAATAGGCATCATTTCCTTGTTTTTTATTTTTGGATGTTTTTTTGGGTGTGGGTGTGTATGTCTTTTTAGTCCATTGTGACAAAGTACTCTTCTTTACTTGGCTAGGGAATACAGAGTAAAATGATGAGTGTCAAAGTTATCCACACTCAGCAGTGACTAATTGAAATCCTGACAGATGGGACATAATTAAAACCTTTATTATCACTTCACCAACAGTTAACTCACAGGTATACTTCAGACAATAAAAATGTTTTATCCATCCTTCTGCCAGGGATTTAAATTTTTTTATCTGCTCCAGATACATTACTTCAGAACTCAGTTTGATCAGCAAAATTCACAGACAAATATTACAATCTGCTGTAGATTTTTTAAAGTATTTTTTTTAAAGTTATCACATCAGCTGCTTAAAACTGATGGAATTATAGATTTAAAATGAGATATATTTTATAGGCTTTCCCCTCAACCTCACTGCTAAGAAGGTTTTGCCAAGGAATTCTTAACCCGGCATCACTCCATTTATGGAGTTCGTTCCTCTCAGACAGGGCAGGTCTTGTATTTATCACACATGTCTCTCCTGCTTCCTCAACAATCTCCTATTAGATGCATAGCATTATCTCAGGCCATCCTTGAAAGAGTTCTGTGAAGCAGATATGTCTGAGGACTAGCAACTTGTGGAGACAGGGGTGGGGAACTGGATGTGATCAGCAGGCCAGTTCCTTAATTTATGTCAACTTCCAGGGGCCATCTTTGACAGGTGGGGCCACCTTATATCCCAGCGATATCAGGTGATGCCTAAGTTCAGAGGGGCTTGCCGTAATCACCAATCAGCTGATAGACAGTTAAAGCGATCTCCTTTGAAGGTGAAGCATGAGCACCAGTCAGCTGATTGACAGTTACATTTCAAGTCTGCAGAAGAAGAATGCTCCAGTTTGGATTCAAATCACTTCCTGTAAATGGACTTCAAGTGTCTCCTTATAACCGCCAACTACTGATCAGCAGCCAGTCGCTAAGGGTTGGCATCTATCCTTCTCGGGAGGCGATGGAGGAGTGCACCTTTGGGGGTGAAGTCAAACTGTTGGAAGGTTACAGCATCTTCTGTAACTGTAGATATCAATACGGGAGAGACATGTTTTGTTGCAGCTAGAGCAGATGAAGGCATCCAGTTGTGCTGCTGCAGATGCAACATGGCATTTCTTCATCTTTTTTTTGTACTCCTCCCAGCAGTCATTCCTCCTCTGGTCACGGCTGAAGATACACGACCTGACTGACTGTCTCTGGGTGCAGAAGTGTGGCGCCCTGTTTATGGTATTTATTTATTTACTAGTGGTTTATGCCCGTTAAATTAACGGGCGCTAGAACATATGTGGTGAAACATTTGTAAAAACAGAGCGCTGAAGGGGAAGCCGCGGCCTCTCCCTCGGCGCCTGAGTGCTGCCTGCAGCAGGCGCGGCTCCCACAGGCCGAGCAAGCGACGGCCGCAGCGGCCGTGATATTCTTAGCAACTGCCAGGCCTGGAAAAGGAGGAGGAGCCACGGAGCCGGGCCAGTGCGGTGGGGCGCTCACAGCGGCTCGGGAGCTGCTCGACCTGCTTTTCCTCACCTGTGCCCGAGCGGGCAGCGCTGCACATTGCTCGGGCGCTCCAAGAGAGAGGGAAGGGCCGGTGCTCAGGCCACCTGGAGGCGCATCGCGGCGGCACTGGCAACAGCCAGGCCCCGGCAGGCCAACTCAGCTGCCACTTGTAACGGCCGCTGCCGCTTCGAATGAAGTCCACACGAGCGTGCACCCGCCGCTTCAACAGCCCGGCCGGCCGAAGTCTCTGCGCTCCAATCCCTGTGCCCGTGGGGCACATGTGCAGTTTCGCCTGGCCGCCCGAAGTCTGTGCGCTCCAATCCCTGTGTCCGTGGGGCACATGCGCAGTAGGACACAGAGACGGACACAGGGACTGGACGCAGAGACACTTGGACTTTATTATATAGGATTAAGATATAGTTTTTATTAAATTTCTATACGGCCCTTCATCTGAGGATCACAGAGCAGTTTACAATATAAAAATGGATAACACAGTAACAAATAAAACTAATACCCCACCGCCTTCCCCAGAGAGGCTCATCGGAAACTCACATTTCAACCTTTTAGGTACTAGATGAAGACATTTTTACTTGCCAAAGCTTTTTAATTGTAATTCTTTTTTTAGTGTTTATATCCTGCCTTTCTGTTACAGAGCAGCTGACAAAAAATAATAAATAGAAAAGTTATTGTGTACACACACACACACACACACACACACACACACACACACACACACTGGTCTTTTTCTGGGGGGATGCAGGGGAATGCATGCCCCTAAACATTTTGTGAATCTTTGTACTTTTATCCATTTACTGTATTTATTTTTCCCAATTTGAATTACCATAAATTTGAGTGATACATGTCTCTTCAAAAATGTCCCATTTAGACTGACTAAATTATAGCAGGCTTACAGGCAGAGGGTCTTCTCGGTGGTGGCGCCAGCCCTGTGGAACGCCCTCCCATCAGATGTCAAGGAAATAAACAACTATCTGACTTTTAGAAGACATCTGAAGGCAGCCCTGTTTAGGGAAGTTTTTAATGTTTGATGTTTTATTCTGTTTTTAATCTGTTGGGAAACCCAGCAGGATGGGTGGGGTATAAGTAAGTAAGTAAGTAAGTAAGTAAGTAAGTAAGTAAGTAAGTAAGTAAGTAATAAATGCCACAAAGGTATTTTTCTTCACTGGTTTTATGCTGGTTTTAAAATTGGTTTATGCTCCTGTATCTGTTCTGTTATTCTAGTGATTTGTATTGTTTACAGCTGGTCTTGTTATTGTTGTCATTCTTTTGTTTTATCATCTGTGTTGTATTTTGATAGGTTTGCACTGAGGAATTAGTTATATGGGTGGCTTATAAATGTAATAAAATAAATAAAAGTTGGAAGTTTATGAATGTCACAGCAGTAATGTATATGATTGACGTCTCATTTATTACTACAGTGCAACATGAATAATACTGCTTTGTCTAGATTCTGTGAGAATACTGGATCAGGACCTGATTCTGTCAACCACTATATTCTTTGAAAATCTACTCATTTTCACAAATGCAGGAAGGATATCCAACAGAAAAACAGCTGTCCCTCATTTAAGCAAGATGAAAACACAGAGAGAGCCCATTCTGTTGACATCCTTGGAGAGCTGATAATGCAATGCATAATAGTGAAGCCAGCAGATCAATAGACATGATCCATTGGCTAAATAGAAATAATGACATTTTGCAGAAGCCAAAAATAAAAATGTAATTATGATGCTAAAAACTAGGATGGGGAGCTTGAATGCAATTCAGGAAAATGAAGCCAGAATGAATCATTTGCTTTTCTTTCCAGAGGCATTTGGCTTTTAATGAGAAAGTACAGGTTGTACATGATCGGTACAACCGCAGAGGCAGCTCTTGTCAATGTAGTTAGTGCTTCGAGTTTCAGACAAGGACTGGGAGGCCCTGTTTCAAATCTCCATCTGCCAAGACCATATAACACTGGTCCTGAAAGACCTACCTTGGCTCCCAGTACATTTCCAAGCACAATTCAAAGTGTTGGCGCTGACCTTTAAAGCCCCAAATGGCCTCGGCCCTGTAGGCTATACCTGAAGGAGCGTCTCCACCCCCATCGTTCAGCCCAGACACTGAGGTCCAGCTCCGAGGGCCTTCTGGCGGTTCCCTCATTGCGAGAAGTGAAGTTGCAGGGAAGCAGGAAGAGGGCCTTCTCAGTAGTGGTGCCCACCCTGTGGAACGCCCTCCCATCAGATGTCAAGGAAATAAACAACAATCTGACTTTTAGAAGACAGCTGAAGGCAGCACTGTTTAGGGAAGTTTTTAATGTTTGAAGTTTTATCATGTTTTTAATATTCTGTTGGGAGCCTCCCAGAGTGGCTGGGGAAACCCAGCCAGATGGGTGGGGTATAAATAATAATAATAATAATAATAATTATTATTATTATTATTATTATTCAGCAATGAGGCTCACTTGGTAAGTCTAAGCCAGTCATTCTCTCAGTCTAGCCAACCTCACAAGGTTGTTCTGAAAGAAACATAGAGGGGAAGAGGCCATGTATGCCATTTTTAAAATTTCTTTGAACTTCCATAGAATTATAGAATAGTAGAGTTGGAAGGGACCCCAAGGGTCATCTAGTCCAACCCCCTGAAATGCAGGAACCACAACTCAAGCATCCCTGACTGAAGGCCATCCAACCTCTGCTTAAAAACCTCCAATTATTTTTCAGTTTATAAATATACATTCCCCATACCCCCCCCCCGGAACATTCCATACATATGCAATGTAGATAATGCAGTAAAACATTAAGTCTGTAAATATTATTATTATTTATTATATTTATTAAATTTATATACTGCTCTTCATTCGAGGGTCACAGGGTGGTTTGCAGGATAAATAGTTTAGAACTGACTACATCCATTCAGTGTTTTCTACTCAGCATCTTAGTAGATTGTTCTAGAGTAAGCCATGGGGAACTGGTGGCGTTGGCAACATTGTCCTTTCCGATGTGATGAATATATATGTACCATATAGTTTCAAAAAAAGGTCTATAGTCTTTGTGTTCCTGAGCACTCTGTAAGATGCTTTAGATGTTCCATATTCTATCCCACCATATCTCTGGAGTTAAGTTAGCCGTTGTTCTCCAATATTGCGTTACTATGTTTCCAGCTGCAGACATTTAAAAGATCCACAGGCCTTTAAACAATAAACTCTTATAGACAGCCATGTATGCCATCTTGAACTCCTCAGAGGAAAGGAAGTATATAAACCTAATAAATTAATAAGTATCATGATCCATAGCTTGAAACATTTTTTCGGAGTTGGAAGTGGCAGGTTCCATGTTGCCTGGTCCCTGAAAACTAACCAATCCCAGTGGTATCCATAAGATTCTAGAAAATATGAAATAAATGGCTGCTCCCAGTCCATGCCTTCTGGATTTTGGACATTGGGAAGTTTGTTTTTTCCTCCCCAGAGAAAGGAAAACGTGGCAGCCTGCAACCTCAAAATCAACCCACAGCAATAGATATAGTAAAAATTACAAATCAATACAAGACTTAATTTTGAAAAGTAAATGCATTAGCTTATCTCCACACCACACCCCCACCCCTGCTGCTGGCTGGATTCCAGACAGCCAAACAATCTTCTTTGCACACAGAGAGGCTGAGCCGTTAATCAATACAACAAGGTATTTCCAGTGCTCCTGGCATGACAAAAGAATCAAGTAATTCATTATTTTGTCATAAGTCTGCCCTGTTGGAAACATGACTTAAAATAATCTCGAAAAATTGTTACACGCTGATTAACAATTGTGCTTAATTTTTTATTTTTTGGTAGATTGAATAGGACAAAAAAAACAACACCCACCAGTAATAAGAGTCTGGCATGTAAGTCCAGGGAACCTAGGACTTTCAGAGATAGGGAGAAGGAATAATTGCACTTTGAAAGGAAATCAGGACAAAAGAAGGTCTTACTTGATACGCAAACCCACAGCACTCACTACTCTCACTACTGCACCTTTCAATATGACTTTAAATAAATTTCATTTTCTCCAGGGTCTGAGCACTGGAAACCATTGAGCAATGTGGTTTTGCAATGGAAGGTAAAAAATGTTTTGTTAAAGTCTCTGTGCCAAATGGCTGCTTGTTTTCGATCTTATTCCAATGTACATTGGATGGACCCAGTGCACTCAACAGCAGTCTGGTACAGAGAAAGGACTCCCCCCCCCCCATCTCTTTTTGCTTGGGATGCACATTGGGATTGCAGACTCTCCAAGTGTCCCTATTTTCCAGGGACAGTCCTGGATATACAGAAGCCATCCCGGTTTATGCTTTGATCCCGAGGTGTCCTGCTTTTCCTTAGGTAAATGTAAAGGGACACCTGACTGTTAGGTCCAGCTTCCGGGTCATGTGGCCAGCATGATTAAGCCGCTTCTGGCGAACCAGAGCAGTGCACGGAAATGCCGTTTACCTTCCCGCTGGAGTGGTACCTATTTATCTACTTGCACTTTGACGTGCTTTTGAACTGCTAGGTTGGCAGGAACAGGGACCGAGCAACAGGAGCTCACCCCGTCGCGGGGATTCGAACCGCCAACCTTCTGAATGGCAAGCCCTAGGCTCTGTGGTTTAACCCACAGCGCCACCCGCGTCCCTTTTCCTTAGGACGTCCCTATTTTAACTGGAGAAGTGTGAGAGGGTATGGAATAGGATGTTCTATTTTCAACGAAGAAATGTTGAAAGGGACGTCTCTATTTTCACTGGAGAAATGTTGGAGGGTATGGGAATGTTAAGCACTACCTTTCAAAATAGTGCAAGCTCATTTTATCTTTGCCATGCGCATGTGTGCATATGCGGACATGCGCACACATAACTGATAAACAATAATCGTCTGATATTTTCAGTCATCCCCTGTGACCAGTCAGGTGCTTCACTAGTCAATGCATGGCAATAGAGACGGGAAAGGTATTCCTATCATCATCTCTCATTGTTTGGAGACAGCAGTATATCTCTGGTGCATAATAAGCCCAACATGGTCGCTGTACAATGCTGTACCTCCACCACTGCCTTCTTGCAATGTAAGAAATGGCATTGATAACCCAATTTAGCAGCCACCACTATCTACATACATGCACTGGTTTTCATTTGTGCATAAACAAACATGTATGCAAAGCCCTCCTTCCTCCCTCTTTTCCTCCAAGAGCTTGGCTTGTAAATTGATAAATGCAAGAAATGGTTCCCACCAAAGGCAAGTCAAAAGCTGCTTTTGGCTGATTTCCCCCTTCCCGGTTCAGATCACCTTGAATATTTTATATGCACAGGTGGGGCACAAAATTGTGAAATGAAATAGATCTGATCACATGAGCAATGCAACACAGGAGGCAGGGTGTCCTAGAGCTCACCCAGGGTCCCTCCTCCGCAACTTCTCAAACAGTATCCTTCCGATCATGACTGCTGCAGTGACAAGCTCGCCCCTTGAACAGCTCAAGTGAGTAGCTGACTCACAGGAATGTGTGAAGCAGCCAAAAACAGCCTTGGAACAGACTGTGAGAATTTGGAGCAAGGAACACGCCTTGCTTCTCGCTGTTGCTTTCATCTCTCCAGGAACCCCTCCTCCCGCAGCCAATCCCTTCCAGTGTTCCCTGAGGCGATTTCAGCTGGGATGCTGCTTCCAGGTCAGAAATGAAGTGAAGGGATACAGGGGCAAAACATGTGTGAAGTGGGTGCACACCACAAGGCTGTGTGTCACTGGAGATTCTGTTGCTCTGCTTTCCTTACAACTGCTTTGCTACCTGCCTTCAACATACCCTCCAACATTTCTCCGATGGAAATAAGGACGTCCTATTCCATCATCATAATTTTACTCCTTACAGCTGGCCCAGCTACTATGGGCAGCTTCCAACATGTAGAAAAACGTAATAAGGCATTAAATTTTCCTATACAGGACTGCCTTCAGATGTCTTCTAAAGGTTGTAGAGTTACTTATCTCCTTGGCTCGGGGGCCACATAACTCCATACCCTCCAACATTTCTCTGATGAAAATAGGAACATCCTAGTGCAGTGGTGGCTAACCTTGGCACTCCAGATGTTTTGGAACTACAACTCCCATCATCCCTGACCACTGGTCCTGTTAGCTAGGGATGATGGGAGTTGTAGTTCCAAAACATCTGGAGTGCCAAGGTTAGCCACCACTGTCCTAGTGATAAGTGGGACATTCCAGGATCAAATCAGAAACTGGAATGGCTTCTGTAAATCCGGGACAGTCCCTGGAAAATAGGGACACTTGGAGGGTCAGCTTCAGGTCTGGGACAGACCACACAATCAGGTCTGTGATTGTGTGTGATGTGTGGTATGCCATGTACACCATGGTGGTGTTGTGTTGGCCTAGGAACTGGGAGACCAGAGTTGACCTCTCCATTCAACCTTGATGCTCACCGGGTGCCCTTGGGCCAGTTGCTACCTCTCAACCTAACATACCTTGCAGCTTTGTTATTGGGACTAAAGAAGGAGACGGAGACCCTTGTACACCACTTTGAGTTCCTTGGAGAAGGAGATAAAGGTAAAGGACCCCTGACCATTAGGTCCAGTCGCGGACGACTCTGGGGTTGCGGCGCTCATCTCGCTTTACTGGCCGAAGGAGCCGGCGTACAGCTTCCGGGTCATGTGGCCAGCATGACAAAGCCGCTTCTGGCGAACCAGAGCAGCGCACGGAGACGCCGTTTACCTTCCCGCCAGAGTGGTACCTATTTATCTACTTGCACGTTGACGTGCTTTCGAACTGCTAGGTGGGCAGGAGCTGGGACCGAGCAACAGGAGCTCACCCTGTCGTGGGGATTCGAACCGCTGATCGGCAAGCCCTAGGCTCTGTGGTTTATCCCACAGCACCACCCGCATCCCATAGAAGGAGATATAAATGCAATAAACAAACAATGACTATAATAATGATGATTTTTCATAATATGGTTGAACAGGACTTTTCTTTGAAATCTGACGGGCCAGTAGGCATGCAAAGCTTGTGGCGCTGTCTTGCTTTCCTCTGCAGTATGTGGAAATGGTTGCTTTTTCGGCTGCTGCTCTCACTTTGTGTGTCGTCATCTGGAGCGAGGGGCTGTTGGGACGGGATAATGAACAGATATCTCTGCCTTGTCTTGGGGCAGAGAATCAGATTCCACTTCTCAGGCTACAATCCTACCTGGGAATAGAGACGAGGGAGATCTTTTGCATTCTGATGCTAATCTACCAGATCTGCACAGCCTGAAATGAAGCGCAAACGGAGACAAAGCTAGCTTTCAAAATTCTGCCCTTCGCCAGATTTGGGGGAGGAGTTGTCCAATTAAAAATAAAGGTTTACAAAAAGTGTGCTTTAAAAATGCATTTATTAGTGAAGATAACATACAACAAAATGCATTACATATTGGGAAATTGCTTGCAAATAATGTGTTTTTTAGGCAAAACTACATTTGAAACAATACATATTGGAAGAAATTAACAAAGAAAGAAACAAAATCACAAATGTGGTGAACTGAAAATGGAGGCACTCAGAAAAAAACACAAAATTTATGCTTTTGTCCCTCTGTAACTGGGAGTAAGTCTGATTACAATCAATGCATTGAAATCAGAATTGGGGTGGGATTGAGCTATAAATGTGCATACATTTAAATATCCTGCGGACTGAAGGTAGTTATCTGCAAATACTAACAATTGTGTTTTGTTGCTTTAAGAAAATAATCGAAACAGATAATTTACAGTGCTTTAAGGACATTCATTTATTCAAGGGGATTATGAGATTTTAACAGGTTCATGCCTTTCAAATGGATTATAAAGCACACACATGTTTATGGGAAAATATTATGCCTATTCTGATACGGACCATCGGCTGCTTCTAAGCCCAGTCCTTTTCAAGCTGGTTCAGTCTATGATCTAATACTTTAAGCCATGAAACAAAATAAACAACAATGATAGAAAACATGCCCAGGCAAACTATTTCAGGCTGTGATGGAATAAGCATAAGAAATGACTTACAAAGAATTCAATTTGAGTCCTTGGGGAATTAAATTAAAAAAGCAATGAAAACATTTCCTTGTATCAAACATTTTGTGAAGAAATAAACCACACGAACCTAAAGCAAGCGAGAGAGAGAGAGAGAGAGAGAGAGAGAGAGAGAGAAAGAGAGAGACTGGGGGTGGGGGGGACTGTAGGTGGGGAAAGTGTAATTAATTATTCAAGACAAACTAAAGTACAATTCAAAAGAGGGATTTATGTAAAGAGTTTAGCACCGATGATTTATTCATAGATGTACCCGGTAAGCCTTCAATAGTTTTGCATACTTTAGAAAGATGACAGTGAGCAGAAAGCTGGACCGATAAGCATCACACACACGTGTGTGGTCACCTTAGCAAAGTATTCTTACAGGTTTTGTATGCATTGATGGAAGGTTTGGATATCACAAGGACCCCTGGTGTCTGCTGTGCAGAGACACACACTGCCATCTCTCCAAGATTTGTTGTCAGACAACCTGGCCACCCAGGTTCAACGATGGAGGAGTCTCTTGGAGACCAGAGTGTCTCCAAGTACAGTGGTACCTCTGGTTAAGTACTTAATTCGTTCCGGAGGTCAGTTCTTAACCTGAAACTGTTCTTAACCTGAAGCACCACTTTAGCTAATGGGGCCTCCCGCTGCCACTGCACCGCCAGAGCACAATTTCTGTTCTTATCCTGAAGCAAAGTTCTTAACCTGAAGCATTATTTCTGGGTTAGCGGAGTTCTTAACCTGAAGCGTATGTAACCAGAGGTACCACTGTACAGCTCTTTCCACTTGGAGGTAGCACTTGGGCAAGTTAAATCCTGCACCAGCAGCTGCAGCTGCATGGCTGGTGTGGAAATGTTAAGGATAGTAGGAGAGGATATGTTGATTAAATAGTATCCTTCCTTCACTCACGCTAGTGAGTCATGTGTAGCAGAGCAGATTCCCCTCAATACAGCAGGAAGCTAGTTTGCAGATTCGTTTGAATCTCTTTAGTTAAGATTATTCCTGGTGTCCCCTTTGACCCCTCTTAAAAGAGTAAAGACACAAGAGTCTTTCCTTAAAAGTAACAAGAAGTTTACTCACATTCAGTTCACAGTATGATCCGTGAAGGCAGACTGTAGCTAGCAGTTACAGAACATAGTGTGTGTTCATCCCTTATGGGGATTGAGCCCATGTGCTGCTGGCTGAGAGCCAGCAGACAGCAAAATACATTAAGAGAACAGCATCCAGAGAACAAAATGGCTGCAGGAGAGCAGCATGGCATCAAGCAAGAGAGATGACTGTGTGACTTGGCTCTTTTATGGAGTCAGCCAGGGTCACGCCCATCTCCCTGGTCACATGCAGGGGGAGGACGCTGCAGACCAGTGGAACAGGTAGTTATACTGACTGGAGTAAGATCTCCCTGCCTGTGCCCACTCTAGAGAAACAAGGAATGTTGCATTTGACTGCTCCAATGGATTACATCCCACAGCTGGCCAGTCTAGTGAGCCACTGAACTGCATCTTGTGGCAACTGCCTAGGCAATTCTGTATCCCAAGCCCCTGGGCTGACACCATCAACCCAACCACTCAGGCTAGCTATTGAGTTTTCTTCTTGGCAGGGGCAGCCCATCCTGTTTAGCCACCTGAGGTAAAACAGAAAGGTGCCAGCCCATCGCTTACTGGGATTGCATGGCAGTGGCTTCCAGCGAGGTCTCGTGGGAAGCTGTTGCCACTGTGCGACCCTAGCAACAGCAGGGGTGGGGCACCCATGGGATTCTGATGCCTGAGGCAGCTGCTTTAGTTTGCCACATGGGTGTGGCGGCATACAACCATTCTGGTGCTTTTTTCCCTTAGCTAATATCACAAAATTCGGAGAATAATTATGCACATCAGCCCGGGAGATGCAGAGTCACGTCAATCTGCATGTGGGTTCATCGAAACCAGATTTCTGAAGCATCTTACTCTATGTTGAAGCTAATCTCCCAGACACTGGCTGTGGAACTGGTTCAAAGTAAAGGATATCCCTCGTGTTATTTTCTTCGTCTTCAGGCTATATCTTCTCATCACTTTTATCAAACACAGTGTAAGTTACTTAAATATTTCCGGAAAAAATCTTTGTCAAAAACAATCACTTCCTCCAACAACAATAATCCTGGGAAACTATTTATTTATTAAAAATAAATAAATAGACCGAGCCCTGTCAGAAGAGCAAACCCCAAGGTCATGTGACTAATAGGTTATGAGTACACACACACACACACACTCACACACACACACACACACACACACACACCCCTAGCTTTTCTGGGCTTTATATATTAGTTTATTTTAAATGGGATCTACAGTGATTTCCTGGCGGTCTCTCTGCCCCAATTCATAACTACTATCACAGTCACCAATATCACAGGGTAGGTGGAACGAGGCTGGAGGCAAGGTTGACAATATGGTTTCACCTATATTGCAGTGCAGATGGACAGGTTTTTGTTGGGATGAGTTGGTGGTGGGAAGGGAGCAAAATCTTTTCAATTTGCTCCTCTGTGTCTTCTGAATTTCTTTTCCTACTTGTTTGGAGTAAATTATCCTTCAGGCAAAGACAGAAAATTAAAGCGCAAGCACACAAAAGTGCTTGTCCCTCGAGAGGCCGGCTTCAGGCTGTTGTTTTAAACTCTTTTAATAGTTAAAACGAAAATAAAACGCTTCCCGTGACTTACACGAGAAATAATTATGCAAATAGGTGGATATGCCAAAGAAGTGAAGTCCAGAAGGCATTTTGCCAGATCTTTTGCAGAGCCGGTTTAGCTGGTATTCATTCATTTTTATTTTTATTTTTATTTTACCCATCAAATGAAAGGGCGTTGTGCTGCTTTATGATGTTAGATGGGGGGTGGGGGGAGAGAGACATTGTTGTGTCTCAATTGCCATTTGAAATCCTGAATCTCAGTTGCACAGGAGCATCGAATTGCAGCCAGACTGCACATGTCTGATCATCAGGATTCCATAAGAATATAAGAAACCCCTATTGAATAATGATTGCTTTGTTCAGCATCCCGTTTCCTTCAGCTGCTAACCTGATGTCTATGGTTCCTTCCTCCACAAAGAAGGACATGAAGACAATAGCCCACTTCCACTGTTGATCCTTGACAGCTGGAATCCTACACTGCCATGTATAGTCATCATGTCAAGTAGCCATTGATAGTATTATCCTCCATGAATTTATTTCATCCCCTTTTAAAGCAATCTAGAGCCCTGATATGCCTGAACAGGAAATATTCGGCCATGTTCAAGATACCAGGCCACACTTCTGACCCCAATCACCTTCTGCAGAGGGACTGTCTGAAGTGGTCTATGTACACACATTCACTTGGATGCAGAATTGGGAACCTGGTGAAGCAGGGTTCCCTATCACACAGTCTTCTACTTGTATTCAGATAGAACACAGAGACCTTACTTCCTGAACACAGAAAGGTGGGGACTGAGGGAGGAAGCCCACTCCATGGCTTGACATCTGACCAGGCCATAAGCTGGTGGCCACCACACATTAAGAGGATGCTACCTGAGAGGCTTGCCTAGTCCTGGCCAAGCCATTGCAGTTGTTCTCTTGCTGTCCCTCTGTCCCTCAGAAACTTGGGGTAGTGACAGTAGCACCAGAGCCGGTGGAATTGGTTTTGGTGTTTGGACCACCTTGTCCAAAAGATGGGGAATTAGGCTGGACTGTAGGTATCATTAAAACTCCAGGTCCAGGGAGGAATTTTTTCAGGAGCAGATATGTCACCCCCTCCTTAAGGACAGTAGGCACTATTCCCTCATGTAAAGCCATGTTATCAGTTGCGTGTTGAGGTCACCAAGCCACCCCCCAAATAATTCACACTTCAGACATAAATTTTTGTTTGGGTTTTTGCATATTTTAGGCCACAACTTTATTGAAATACAAATCACATGAGTGGTTGCGTAGGCATTGGTTCCGACTAGCTGTCCGACGGGACAGAGCTGACCACGTGTCAGCGAAGGGAAACCAAACCGGGGAGAGTTAACAGAGACTGGGGTCATAGACCTCCCTCTCCCCAGGGGTCCCAAGGGGCTCATGCGTGGTCCTGCAACCCGACCGGGTTCAGACAAAAGCATATCGAGCCCCTGGATTCCTTTAACGGAATTCCCATCACACCATCATCATTTGGAGGGCGACCACCCATCCACCAATGTACCAATGCCTAACCGCCAACCTTACAAGTTGTGACTAATTGCGATGTAGTAGGCGAAAACCAAATGGCCCAGCCAATCAGCCAGATGGAAAAATTCCTACTAGGCCCCTGCCCCAACAGCAGACGACCCCATGACAGGCAACAGCAAGGTCAACGCAAAGGCCTATACCAGGGAGGGGGGAACGGGAGATCCGAAGCACGCAGCAAAGAGGATTATCACATGGCGTGCTGAGGAATATATAGGACGCTGGGCTGTCCATCAAAATTGCTACATGCAATTTACCCCAGCAACTCACCTTGTCCACTCCCACTGTGGCCATATGCCCACTCCTCCCCCTGAGCTACCGGAGGGAGGAGGAGGGGGTGACTTTCCTGCCCCCACCGCAACACATGCTCTCCCTATAGGAGAACTCGCTTTCTCTGCACCCAGCCATCCAATCCCTCTCATGTAGCTCAGACAAGACCAAAGATCACCAGAGAACATGTTTGGCTGAGCCACTGCAAGCAGCTTGTCTATTGGTATTGGTACATTAGTGAGCTCCTTGGAAGCTGCTGATCTTTTATATGATAAAATGACCTGACAGCAGGTGTCTAGATGTTTGCCTTCTAAAAATAAATAAATGATGCTAGAAATAGAAGACAAAGCACTAGAAAAAAAGAATAGTAATTTAAAAAAAATCCACACATAGTGGCTCACTTGCATTTACATACATTCTTGGAGTCCAGATGAAAGAGATGAACGCTTATTGCAATGATCCAAATGAAACTCAAATGGAAACCTGGAGAAGCATTTTCTCATGAGATTTTCAGTACTTCCTACATCCACTGCAAGAACAGATTCTCTCACAGAATGTTGGCACTTCCATGGTGTAACTGTGGCATGTTGGAACATCAGAAATTTTGGATTCAAGTCAAGGTCTGATGAAACATTTGGACCCGTTTTCCTTTTGTTAGAGGTGGTTTTTCCATCAGTGTGCTACAAGCAGATGTTCTTGTAAATCAATGGACTCCTTTTTTTGTTCTCTGATGTAATAGCTGTTTAAGCCATCTCTCTGATTATGCATTGCTGTTTGGGAGCCAAACTGGTGTTCCATATCCATTCTCTTTTGGCATCTTTCAAGCATCTTCCTTGCCATTGAATCTTTGTGTTTATGAAGTTGTTTCCCTAGGTGAATTTTCTTGTATTTCATTCCAACTTAAATGTATTAAAATATTTCCTGTTCACATAACCTATCCAACATGGGCCCCAGTCTATTACTGTAAGACTTTTTTTGTTTTTTGTTTTAAAGAGGAGACTAATGGCAAAATTTTAACTGTGCCCTCTTGGAAATAAGTCCTACAGAACTCGGGGGGGGGGCTTACCCCCAGGTAAGGAAGGGTAGTATTGCAGCCTAAGTCAAAATATTAAAATGTAAAAAAAAAAAAAAATCACACATAGTAGAATATCTAACAGTGCAACTCTATACAGTCGTACCTCGGTTTTTGAATGATACGGAACTCGTATGTTTTGGCTCCCGAACGATCGAAAACTGGTAGTGAGTGTTCTGGTTTTCCAATGTTCTTTTGGAAGCCGAACAACCGATGGGGCTTCCGATTGGCTGCAGGAACTTCCTGCAGCCAATCGGAAGCCGTGCTTTGGAAGTCAAACATTTCAGAAGTCGAACGGACTTCTGGAACAGTTTCCGTTCGACTTCCGAGGTACAACTGTACTCTGCCTCGGAACCGAGTCTAGTATAAGCTTCCGTCATGGCTCTGATAGCCATGTACTTTTGTACTCTTTTGATTTCCCCCCTCCTCCAGCTTTGTGTGACATCTTTCATGAGGAACTGTAAACTTACCGCCATTTTGTGACATTTTTGCTTGGCCCTTATAAACATATCACCCGACTGTGCACATGGGACTGGTAATTTATCCAGACTGAGTTGCTGGATAGCTCAGTCGGTAGGGCATGAGACTCTTAATCTCAGGGTTGTGGGTTTGAGCTCCAGGTTGGGCAAAAGATTCCTGCATTGCAGGAGATTGGACTGGATGACCCTCATGGTCCCTTCCAACTCTACAATTCTGTGATTCTATGTCTACTTACTAGTCAGCTCCATTGACTTCATTGGAACTTATTCCCTGGTAAGAATATACACA
Organism: Darevskia nairensis; assembly: GCA_034642065.1. NCBI lineage: Eukaryota > Metazoa > Chordata > Lepidosauria > Squamata > Lacertidae > Darevskia > Darevskia nairensis. The sequence continues at coordinate 79,778 of JAWWNI010000847.1, forward strand.
ACTGCAGCCTAGGTAGATAATAGAAGCAGGCAGAACAATCTGTAAAACAATATCCGCATTGACTGTTGTATATAATTTGCACCCGTTTTCTGTGTCCCAGTACAGCGGCCTAATCCACCATCCTGACTTACAAAGCTAATGAAATGCAGTGTGGATGCCAGAATCAGCCCAGGACATTTTGCCACCTTAGGTGGAGCATTAAATGACACCTTGCTCAATGTGTCAAGGTGCATTGTTCCCAGTTCCAATTATTTTGGCTGCTCCAAGAAACAACAGCAACCCACAAACATGCTTCCCTGGCAGTTAAAATGCAAGAATAATAAACTGAATAACTAACACATTGTTTGCCTTTTCATGCTGAATAAGGCAGCCACCCCACTCTGTCCAACAGGGCATATTTTAAAGGTCTAAAAAGCTAAATTTCCATGCTTTACTTTGCTGCATATTGTGTGACTTTAGTTCTCTGCTGGAGTTATCTCACCAAAGAGTACTTGCCCCAAACTTGGATCTAGATACCCAGAATTTCTTCTTTTGATATATATTTTTTCTCCCAAACCAAACCCCTGAGCAGCAAATTTTGTGAAATCTTTATGAAGGAGTTAAAGAAGTGATGGTTTCGAAGTGTTCTTGCATGCTATGGTCCAACTCCACATTTTATTTTGGGCTTTTGTTTGGTTCTTTTCTGTTCGTATTTTATTTTGTTGCCAAGTTGCCTTGACACATTTCATTTTTGTATGAAGTGACTAACAAGTGCTAATTATAAAAAAAAATGCTGATAATAAGAAGGCTATTAATTATAATGTGGGCAACAACATTATGCCATTTCCTGTGCATGCATGTCGGTGGTCAAACTCACGGGATCTTAAGCAATAGTAGCTATTTCATATTTTTGTCTAAGGATTTTTTTTAAAAAAAAAATGCTCTGACCCTTTTTAATAGAGGAAAGCAACAGGTCCTCTAGAGAAGAACGAAATGCATGAAATGATGGAATGATTGCTGTAAGTGGCTCCGTTATGTACCAGATGAAAAATGACATTTTCTGGTCTCCTGCTGTCTTTCTATTCAAAAAACATTAATGCACATTAATTTCAACTTCGCATTTCGATATGATACGAGGAAGAAAACACCCCATGGGAAGCTAATGGGAAATAGTGAGCATGCCTGTGTCGATGGTCATAGTGCCTGGCATACAAAACTCTCCCAACAGTCCTCATCCACATTCAAGAAAAAGAATAACTTGGTGCAAGGTTTTCCTGGCAGCCATTTATACTGGGAGAATGAGGAGGTTCATTCCATCAGACCTCCTGCGGATCAATAAAAGGGCTTGTTCTGGCCTCTCTCAGGTGGGTGCCATTGCCATTATATGAGAACGAAGAAGGTGTTCATGGTGAGTTCCGGCACCTCTTTTTCTAGAAAAATAGCACTGGACTGGGAGAAAGTCTGTTGCCATCTCATACTGGGATACGGTCTGTTGCCTTCCCCATGAGGACTTTTTACTTCATGGAGCCACTGCAGACAGGAAGAGACAGAAGCCTGGTTCTCACTTACATTTGCAGCCTAGTGAAAGAGAAGCTTCACCTGATCATCTGGTGCTAAGATTTCACAACATCCTGGGGACGTGGCTACAAGAGGTGGGCAAGAATTAGAACTGGTACCCAAGTTTTAATATTTTATGTAAGTAGGTTAGATGTGTCTGGAAGTTCACACAGGCCAACCATATGCCTTATGGGGAGCCCACAAGCAGAACCTGCATGCAACAGTGCTCTCCTTGCTTATGATTCCCAACAACTGGTATACAGAGGCATCCTGCCTCCGCCAGTGGCATACCCTCCAGATGTCAGGGGCTGGACTGAGGAGGAATGGTGGGAGCCACACACACACACACACACACCTCTTCTCCTGAACCTTCCCAAGGGCAGAAGGACAGTATTGATTTAGAACAGTGGTTTGCAGAGGGGCATAGTCCAGAGGGAAAAAGCTGGGAAATACAGGGTGAGGAACAGCTAGAAGAGGAAACACCAGGAGAAAGGCAGCTGGCAGATTCAGTGTCCTTGGACAGCATTCTTGGGCCCCCTTCACCTAGGACTAGAAGGGTTCTGAGAGTGATAGAACAGAAAGCGCAGCGGCAACAAACTCAGATTACCCGACATAGGAGTGACACAGATTAATGGGGATGGAGGGAGTGAACCTTAACTGGGAGCAGCACCATTTTTTAGAGAGATATGCATTCCTTTGTCTCTCGCTGTGATTATTAAAGAAACTGCTAAGAACGCTCCTTTCGTTTGATTCGCTTAATTACTGTCACTGGGGAAGGATCCGATTCCCTGAAGCCTGACACCAACCCACTGAGGCAAAAAACTGGGACATGTATGTGTTAAGGGGGATGTCCCGATTTTATTGGGACAGTTGAGGGGTATGCAGTGGAGGTCGAATGTAACCATCATTGCTAGTAGCCATTTATCCTCCATGAATTTGTCTCATCCTCATTTCAAGCCATCCAAGTTGGTGGTCATCATTCATCTCGTGGAAGCGAATTCCACAGTTCAACTACATGCTGTGTGAAGAACTACTTCTATGTGTTCTGCTTTTGACAATGTTCTTAGGATAGGGGTTTCACATGCCAATATTTGTATTAATTTGTTATATCCAAGCAAAAAGCAGTGAGGAAATAGTGAAGAAGTGGGGGGGGGAGGAATCAAGAGCTCCCCATATTTTTCATCTTCTTTCAAACAGACTTTGCAGCCTAATATTTTGATGTCTCCCCCTGCCACTACAGTATGATATGAGCATGGAAACAGACAACCAAACGGTTGATTACACATAGACTTGTATTCATAAAATACTTACTCAACAAAAAGCATGAACATTTTCAATTAGATAGGAAAAGAGATGCTTAAGATTTTGGAAAAAAAGAGAGACCGTCCTTATTAAATAAGTCTGAAGACATACAATGGCTACTACAAAATGCATACCAAATTAAACCAAGCAGGCACATTAATCACTGACAATAGAATAAATAGCCCTATGCACCAAACATTTATTTAAGAGGCCTGGGGCAGCAGAAGAAATACAAGATAATGAGTGCTGTGAAAAGTTTTCCTCGCCTATTTTCCATGTTTCCAATAAGCACAGAAGATGGACAATAATGGTACTTACTGGAGATGTTTCAGATTGCTGGTGAAAAGTGGGGAATTGCCTGCTGGGTGATATCTTCTAATAGAGCAATTGCAAATCCATCTTCTAATAGAACAATTGTAAATCCACTTGTCACAGCCGTACTGTGCCAACAGTGCTGCGAAGGTGTAGGAATCAGGGTAGGTGTTCAAACCTTTTAAGCATGGGTTTCACTGACAGTCACCCAGGGTTAACAACGGACAGAGTGCTTGTTGGAGGAACAACGGAAACAAATTCACGTTCAGCTGAAGTCTGGGTGCACGTGGTTAGGAAGAACTAAGCAGCTCCTGAATTTGTTCCCACCCAGCCAATCCCATCCACCCCATCTTCTTCCAACTGTTGGTCAACCAAATTCCCACCCCAAGTGTCATTCCATTCACAGCAGCTCAGATAAAGTAATAATAATTTATTAGACTTGTGAGGCCCATGCCTTTACACAAAAATCATCCGACATTGTTAAAAAGAATAACAATATAGTTGTTAAACTGAGTTAAAACACATTTCCCGCTAGCCCCACAGAGCAAAACAAAACAAGACCAAGAAAACCAGCCCGTGATGCAGGAAAGAAAATAAAACAGCAGATCAGGAGAGCAATGGGGGGGCCTTCGCTGCGTCATCTAGGAACCCCTTCCTGGTTTTCATGGCCCTTGCCACAAAAACCGCTACCGCATGGGAAATCCGTGGGTCTGCGTCTACCAGCAGAAACCTTACTCGATCCTCCGAGTTGCCTATTGAGTTAGGTATAAATTTTTCAATCACATCTCTGAAGGCCGAGTACATGGGACAAATTAACAGGAAGTGTGTGAGATCTTCTATGTTCCCCATGTGGCAAGGGCATACGCGGCAGCAGCTCAGATAGCTAAGAGGTTTTGAGTTCTGAATGGAACTGATCTTGTGGGAGAGGCATAGCCAACATAGTAACCCCTCCCCCCCCCGCAGATATTGTTGGACTACATCTCCCATCTCAAGAGGAGACTCTTGAGAGTCCCATGGACTGCAAGAAGATCAAACCTATCCATTCTTAAAGAAATCAGCCCTGAGTGTTCATTAGAAGGACAGATCCTGAAGTTGAGGCTCCAGTACTTTGGCCACCTCATGAGAAGAGAAGACTCCCTGGAAAAGACCCTGATGTTGGGAAAGATTGAGGGCACAAGGAGAAGGGGACGACAGAGGACGAGATGGTTGGACAGTGTTCTCGAAGCTACCAACATGAGTCTGACCAAACTGCGGGAGGCAGTGGGAGACAGGAGTGCCTGGCGTGCTCTGGCCCATGGGGTCACGAAGAGTCAGACACGACTGAATGACTGAACAACAACAACATCTCCCATCAGCCAATAGGTCCAATGGATGATAGGAATTATAGTCTCACAACCTATGGAGGGAGATGACGCAGAACCACAATCCACTCCATTCTCCCTATATTTAATAGATTGTGAGATTAAGAGCTACTAATGCAGGAATCTATATATGGAAGCTCTGACACATAGTAAAGGATCTGGACAGAGGCGTAGGAAGGTTAGGTGGTACCCGGTGCAGAAAATTTCTTGTCACCCCCCCCCCCCCCCACACACACACACATTGATTTTATTTTTTTATTTTTTTTGCCTGCAAAAATGGTTTTACGTTATTTCATATTTTCTTACAAAGGAATAATAATAAGTAAAAATAAACTTTTATATCCCGCCCTCCCCGGCTGAAGTCGGGCTCAGGGCAGCTAACATCAGATACATAACACTGATATAAAATCAAACAATAATTAAATTACCTCCTAAAAACATATCAAAATCAAATTAAAGTCTAATTAGATGGCTTTCCGCAGGGTTAGGGTTGGGAACAGTAAGTGCTCCACTGAATTGAAATTTCAGCCTTCACGACATAGGAAAACAGCCAAGTAAACAGCTATTTTCGTGGAGGAGGGTCAAGATACTAACTGATATACATGAAATTTCATATATAGCTATATAATCCATAGTGTAGTAAGATAAGACCTTTGGAGCAGGGATTTTTTTAAAAAATGTTTTTTTTTTATGAACCACCCTAGTAGGGCAGTAATTGTTCCTTGATAATTTGTCACCCCCTCCATGATGGAACCTGGGGCTGCCCACCCCCCTGGCCCACACTTCCTACACCCCTGGATCCGGATAGCACAGGAGTGGGGGGTCTTTTAGCTGTAGAGGGCCTCATTCCTTTGGGGTATTGTCAGGGGATGCATGCCAGAAGGGGCCGGACTGGAGCTAGCGGAAATGGGTGGAGCCAAAAGTGGGAGGGACCATCAGCAAAAGGGAATGGGGCACCCTCTTTTCTCTCTTGTCACTTCTCTCTCTCTCTCTCCCTCCGCTTTCCCTCCTGTTTTGCATCCTTGCCACCCGCATGGAATTAGGCAAAGCACATAGCTCACTCCTGACACAAGGCATGTGGGAGGCTGTGCAACAGCAGGGCTTGCTCCCAGCTCTGCATGTCGACAATACAAATATTGTATGTATGTACTGTGGTTTGCCGTTGTTTTATTGATTATAGTTTAGAAATTATTTATTGTAACTGTTGAGTGGATTTCTGTTTAACTTTTATATGTTGATATTATTATTTTATACTATTCTAATAATGGTTGAATGTAACTTTTTGATGTAGGTTGCTTATTTTAAAGTTCTGTTTTATTATCACATTTTTCTATTGCATCAGATTGTTATAAGATGTACATTTTTTGTTTCTTCAGCTTGTAAACCGCCTTGAGTATTGTAAGATAGAAAGACGGTATACAGATTAAAAATGATGATGATACTGCAGCCATCTTTGAATAAAGCTTTTTTAAGGCAGACAATTACAGTTCCAATCTCAGAGCTCCTTTATGCAATAAAAATGGCATTTTTCATGCAACTTGCTATCCCACTGCACAAGGAAATTGGGGGGTAGGGGTTTGCTTAGTTCTTGTTTCTCTCTCTCTCTCTCTCTCTCTCTCTCTCTCACACACACACACACACACACACACACACACACACACACACACTTTTCTTCCCAACAGTCCTGTGAGGTACCTTAGAGAAAGTGACAGACCCAAGGTTTCTCTGCCCACCACAGTGCAGAATGCAGTACAAATGCGCATTCTGTTCTCTAACAGTGCAGTCCTATGTCTATTCAGAAGTAGGTCCCATTGAGTTCAGTTAAGTGGGTATAGGATTGTAGCTTCAGTCTCAGCAAATCTATGCTTGAGAGAACATAAATTCTAGTTAGAAGGAAGAGTTAATCTGATGAATATATCTTAAATTAATTTTTGATTCCCTAAATAATAAAAGAGGGTGGTTTTTTTAAAGTGTGAAAAGTCTACGTGTGGATTACTAAGAAGCACTTCTGATTCAGCAGCCCTTCAGAAATTAAAGTGACACTTGGCACTTGGCCTTGTAGTCTCTTAACAGAAATAGTTTTTGTTCTTGGATTGATCTCAATATTGAGTGTTCTTATATAATATTAATATTTCTGAGACTACCTCATACATTTATTTATGTTGCAAAAATCTAATAATGATGTTGGGGGGGGGTTGAACATGAACTAAATAAAATGGCAATGAATCATGGTTGAATCATTAGATTGTTCAATCTCACAGTCATTAATCAAACCTCACACCCCATGTAACCAGTTAAGAAAAACGAATAAAGCCTTGGTTCATCGAAGCTAATCTTATAATCATAGAGTTGTAAGGGACCACGAGGGTCATCTAATCCCATGCCCTGCAATGCAGGGAACTTCTGTCCAACTTTGGCAGAATAGGTACCACATGATGCAATGTATGACATATTACTTAGGTTGCTGGTCTACTCCATTTAACTCCGCCTCCCTTCCTCAGGGGATTGAATATCTTTCTGGGTTCTGATTCGAGACAAAAAAAAAAATCATTTTGGGCATCATTCCTCCAAAGTTAAGTACAGTTGTACCTTGTATCTCAAACACCTTGGCTCCTGAACAAATCGGCTCTCGAACTATTGAAACCCGGAAGTGAGTGTTCCGGGGTTTCCGCTGCATCTGATTGGCTGCAGGCGTTTCCTGCAGCCAATCAGAAGCCGCACTTTGGTTTTCAAACGTTTTGGAAGTCGAATGGACTTCCGGAACAGATTCCATTCGACTTCCAAGGTACGACTGTATTTATAAGTTCTATTGATTTAAAAAGAAGTGTTAATCATGTGCTTAACTTTCTCATTAAGCATCAGTAATATTAAAGCCAATGTCCAGTTTCTGCTTGTTCAGGCTGACAAGGCTTGCAAAATGCCCACTGTGCCACCATTTTCAGTTCTTATCAGGCATCTTGAGATCATCATCAACAACTGATGCAAAACAACAGTTCCCAAGCACCACCTATTGTCTGTACAATAGGTAGAGGTTTCTTCACAGAGATTGCCAGGAAGCAGAATGAATTGGCTTGGTTTTTGTTTGATTATTTCCTTTTGTATTTTTATGTTGTGAACTGCCCTGTGATCTTTGGATGAATGGTGGCATACAAATTTAAAAATAATATAAATATATAATGAATCTGTCTCAGCATGGCTCCCATCCTCCTGGGCTCTCGGCATATACTGAGAGAGCCTGTTCTCTGCCCCACCCACGAGATGCAGAAAATTACAAAGCACAATTTTGTATTCATGTGCAGCAAATAAAAGAGAGGTGAACCTGCTGTTTCTGACCTTGCTTGAGTGCACCACACAAAATAAGAGAGTTTGTCTCCACCCATCACATAAGGGGAGCTCTGTTCTCTTGTAAAATCTGGGGACAGATGGGTGTTTCTTGCAGTTCACGAACTACGCTACTTGTGAGAAAAGTCTTGCACATAAATCAAACTTATGTGCCATTGAAATGATGCAAAAAATAAAAGAGACGCTCAACATTTAAGTTCAGTCCAATGTGGCTTTAGCTTCTGAAGCCAAAGCTCTAAATCCTAGCTGTATTTTGTTCACTTGACTCTCATTCCCTGAACTGTGTCTGGCTTCCCTCTTTTAATTGTCTGAACTCTTTTAATCAGGAAAGAATCTAAGTGCAGTTCTTCCCCATCACCTTTGTAATGCTGTGGAATAATTCTATGACTCCACGCTTCTTAATACACCATATGCCGATTTATGCTTATCCAAATTTCTATACTTAAACCCATTGGCATGTACTGAAGGCAGATGTGTTGCAACCAGTGGACTTGAATTTGTCACAATTAATTTAAGTCCATTGATTTTAATGAGTCTGAAATGGGTATGATTAGTTGGATACAACCAAATATCCCTACATTGTTGGATCAGGCTGTAACTTTTCATCAAGTATACTAGCAGTAGCAGCCCAACCACAAATTTTGGGGGGTTTTTAAGTTTAGAAAAAAGCCAAGTAAGAGAGGACATGTTAGAGGTGTGTAAAATTATGTGTGGTGTAGAGTTACCATATTCCCAAAAGTGAAAATCCGTACAAAGTTGTTGAGCTTTTTTAAGTCTTTGGGCTTTTCAGGGGATTTTTACAGCATTTTTCTTAAACAATCGCCCTGCTTGCCATACGTCCAGGTTTTCGGCAAAAATACTTCCGGATGCCATTTTGAACGTCCAATACCCGGGTGTGAAACAAACAAACAAATATTTTAAGAGACGACAATAGTGTGAGACAATAAGAGAGAGGAAGGCAGGGAAGGGAGCAAAAAAAATCATGGAAAGTGAGAATTATTTTTTTTTTTAAGTTGGCTCCAAGATACAAGTTGGGGGTTAAATGTGGTCTCTGAAATGATTGAAGGCTACTATATTAACATAAAAGAATCCTATAGATACTGTCAGGTCCTCCCCCGCATCGGTTGTTCAATAAGAGAGCCACGTCATCTGTCTTCTAGTTCTTTTAATCAGTGCTCAAACTATATACAGTGCAGAGCTGAATCTTATCATGTCTGTTCACTCACTAGCAGAATCCGAAAGTGCCTCCCTGCGATTTTGGCACCAACACAACATTCTTGGTAGCCGAAATCGCCTTTTCCTCCTACGTAATTTCTGCGCCGGACCTGACGCCTCCCCCTTCGTCCGAGCCTGCTGGGTGGTGCCAGGCCTCTCACTATATCTCTTGAGCCCTGGCACTCTTTCCCTCCCAGCCACTAACTGTTTCTCCCCCGAGGAACTGCTGGTTTCACTCGCAGATGAGTCAGTAGTCAGAACAGGTGGCTGCTCCCTATAAACACTCAGAGCTGGACTGGCAGGGGGAGGCAGATCCCTGACACATACTGACACAGAAATCCCACTGACTCCAATAGTACTTAACCCCAGGCAAGGGTGTATAGGACTGCAGTTAAATCGACCAATTTTAGATAAGAGGGAGAGTCATAAACCCATGGAAAGTATAGAAAACTACCACTAGTGTTCACCTAAATTAATGCAAGCTTTACATTGCTCCCAGATAATGCTAGGAACTAGAGAGATAGTATCATTGTTACTCAGGTGTAAATCCAATGTGCGGCACTTAACAATTTTGTTAATATTTGCATGTTCTTGTCATAAAGTCATGATGCTGTATTCATAGGGCTTTCTGGAATCTGCAGCTACTGCATACTGCATAGGAGAGTCATGGGGACATTTAAAACATGGAGAAGTTGAAGTTATTTGCTTACCTAGCACAGACCCGGTGATTCACTGAGGAATGAATCTAAGGCTCTCACTTTTCTTGCAGATTGAAGGTACAGTTTCTATTCTGTTCCCTCTAAATGCTGGCCCTGAGCAACGCAGTGGGCAGTGGGCAGATGGATTGAATTAAGAGCAGTTTCACTGCCAAGTTCAATCATGTGTGTGAACTGTGAAAAGGAGCATTCATCTCAAATGGCTTTCCTATTTCTTTCTCTCTCCTTTCTTACTTTACATTTTCAACAACAAAAAAATCAATATTTTTACTCAGCTACACGTTATCCTATCTCCTTTAAAAAGTAAGAATAACGGCATTTATTCCGAGCAAAAACAGGGGGGGGGGAGCGGGATTGGGGGAAAGCCTGTGAGTTAAAGCCCAAGCAAAGTTATTTTCAGACGTGCTATTGAATGGGAAATAACCTCTAGGTATATATCGACAATGCTGTCCTAAAATAGAAACATGTGTAATTCTACACATCTGTATGAGGTACAGCTCCACAGGAGGTGCCTGATTCCAGGGCCGGCCCACCCATGAGGCAAGGTGGGGTGACCATTTCGGACAGCATGATCCACAGGGGCAGCAGGTCCCGATGTAAATCTTTATTTCCCCCTTCCCCTTGTTCTTGATATAGAACAACCCCTTCTTCCCTGGTGAGGAGGGAGGCGCCATTTTGTGGTTTGCCTCAAGTGCCAAAATGTCTTGGGCTTGGGCCCTGCCTGATTCCTTAAAGAAGGGCTAACACGGTTCCATGCAATGGGGCTGAATTAGAACCGGGGGTCATTCAATGAACCTGAATGTTGGAAGATCCAGGAGAGATGAAAGGAGGCATTTCTTCACACTGCACATAGTTAAACCATGGGCGTTGCTACCATATGATGTAGTGATAGCTTTAAGCTATACAAATTCAGAGAGGTGAAAGCTACCCGTGGCGATTAATGGAGGAGGCATGCCTCTGAATACATATTGCTGGGAATCACAAGTGAGGAGAGCGATGTTGTGGTCCGATCCTGCTTGCGGGCTTCCCACAAAGGTCTTCTTGGCCACTGTGAGAACAGGATACTGGGCTGCATTGGCCCTTTGAGAGCTCATATTATGTTCTTGTTATTTAAAAATATATATCTTGAAAATGTATAACGGGCATACACCTTCAGATAGCCATGACTAGTCATGGCCTAATAATGACTAAAGGCTAATAGATAAAAGGGTAAAGGATGCGGGTGGCACTGTGGTCTAAACCTAGGTAAAGGTAAAGGGACCCCTGACCATTAGGTCCAGTTGTGACCGACTCTGGGGTTGCGCGCTCATCTCGTATTGGCCGAGGGAGCCAGCGTACAGCTTCCAGGTCATGTGGGCAGCATGACAAAGCCGCTTCTGGCAAACCAGAGCAGCGCATGGAAACGCCGTTTACCTTCCCGCTGCAGCAGTACCTATTGATCTACTTGCACTTTGACATGCTTTCAAACTGCTAGGTTGGCAGGAGCAGGGACCGAGCAATGGGAGCTCACCCCCTCGCGGGGATTTGAACCGCCAACCTTCTGATCGGCAAGCCCTAGGCTCTGTGGTTTAACCCACAGAGCCACCCGTGTCCCACAATCTAAACCTACCTAAGGGCTATTAACAGTATAAGACTTACTGAAATTGCCATGCTTGATAAAGTATCATATTTTAGATTTTTAAAACTGTGTGCTAAAGAGTTTCACTAGTAGAACCAGTTGTGCCGACTCTTAGCAAACTATATTCTGCAGAAGAGTAAGTAAATTGTCTTGTCCCAGCAATATGTCCAGCGGCACATTGGAGAGTAGCAAACTGATGAGTAGAAAACTCATTCATTTCTCTTCTGCGCAAGGTCCAGATCCAGGATGCCATTTGCAAGAACTCTAACACCACTATAGTCCAATAGAGTGGTTAGACTAATAGATCTCTGAGCAGTGGAGCAATACTGTAATCACATTTTAATAATGATAGTTCGAGACTTCACTGGGAGCTGTAGTTAAAACATCTGGGGGCCACTATGCTGGGAATGGTTGCTTTACATCACATGGTTGCCATACAAGTGCTATTTCCCTGTGAGTTTTTGCTGCTTAAACAAACACTGCTTGCATTGGATTAGCATACACTAAACTGGGTAGCAGGGCCGGCGCGTCCATTTAGGCAGTTGCCTGGGGCGCCAAAATGGAGGGGGCGCTGGCCAGCCTGCCCCTCGCCCCTGCCGCCGCCCGGTGCCGCCCCAACCAGTGGCGAAAACCGCGGCGGCGTGGGGCGCCCGGCGGGCAGGGGGCGGGGCCCCGTACGTCATGCGCAATGACGTCATGTGGCCCGCCCCCTCGCCTAGGGCTCCAAAATCCCCAGCACCGGTCCTGCTGGGTAGACAACCTGCTGTCCTCCAGATGTTGTGGACTACAACTCCCATCAGTCTTAGCCAGCATGGCCAATGATGGAATTTGTTCTCCAAAATACTGGCAGTGCAGGCTACCCTTGAATTAAAACAATACAGTAAATCGCCATGGCCTCCGAGTCAGATTTACTCCGTTGGTGGCTGCTAGCAACAGCAAAATAAAAAGAAAAAAAAGACAATCAATTGTTACTTAGGAAGAGAAATGCTCAAGAGAAGGTGGGAATGAAAATTGATGGTCTGTGTGCCTCAAAACAATGGTCACTGTCGTTAATCTGACTATCGCTGCATGCTGTGCCTCTGAATTAATACTGAGCTATAAATGTCAGCCTTGAAATAATTTCATCTGGAGTCCTGATGTGTTGCCATTTGCTGGAGAATATGCTTGCAAGCTGTGTAACACTGAATAAGGTGAGAGACTAAGAGAGCTCTCTAAGGCTCGGCAGGAACGGTCCCTGGCAGGAAATACATTATAGTTGTGCGGACAATGGGCCATGGTGATGACATCCCAGTTGGGGATTTTTTAGTTGGGTAAGAGTCGAAATGTAAATGGGTAGAGGGAGGACTATTTCATCTAGATGTCCTGAACCATATAAATAGGATGGCATCAATCCTTAATCTTTTTTCTGTGTGTGCCTTTACCTCAATACCTGTGTTCGCATGGAAGGAGCCACAACAGCTACGTTGACAGCTATGACTGTGCTCATCACTATGGCATAAGGATGAGGGAGAAATCAGATTCGCATTTCTAGGCAATAACCTGGTTAATTTGAACTTTCCAAAACAATGAATGAACTGGAATGCAGCTATCTCACAGCATCAGCGCTTCTCTGGATTTTGAAATACAGTGCTCCAACCAAAAAAAAATAGAGTACCAAGATGTACTCCTAAAAGTTGTTAGGAGACCCTTATTCCCCCCGAGAGCTACAATTCACAGAGTGCTTTAACAGTTGTAGAATCATAGAATTGTAGAGCTGAAAGGGACCACGGGGGGTCATCTAGTCCAACCCCCTGCAATGCAGGAATCATCGTGGGGCTCAAACCCACAACCCTGAGATTAAGAGTCTCATTCTTTACTGACTGAGCTATCGTTTCTGTTCTCCGCACACCCCTCAAGATGGCTGCTGTTCCTCGCTGGTGCAAAAGGTTTTGCAAAACCAACTGGCTGCCCACCCTTCAACTTGTTCGCCGTCACTCGCCATTGGAGACCTATGCATTTTGTGCGTCAGAAGCTGATGGAGGTGACAAAATACATCCCACCAAAGCCTTTGATCCTGGAGAGGTGCATCAAACCCCAAGTGAAACAAGTTGAAGAGGAAAATTGCTACGTGAAGTTGTTGCGTCGAGATATCAAACAAGCATTCCACAAGAGTAAGATGATTGCTATCTGCCAGTACAACGAAGTTCCTCCAAATGACATGGTACTCATGGGGCATCGACTGCGGAAGTACAACATCCATGTCAAATACTTCCCCAATGAGGTCATGGTACCCTTTCTTTTAGAATCCAAATATAAGAATCTCCTCCCTCTCTCTGTGGGGCGCAACCTCCTACTGATGAGTCCGGAAACGAGGACTGAGCTATCCCAGTCAATCCCTATTTCCCAAGGAACTCTGGGAATTGTAGCTCTGGGAGGGGAATAGGGGTCATCTAACAGCTTTCAGCACCTTAACAAACTACAGTTCCTAGAGTTCTTTGGGGGAAGCCATGACTATTTATAGTCTAATACTAGTACTTTAAATCTATGGTTTGAATGTAGCCTAGATATATTCAGCTTCAACTCACTGAATGGGCAACACATTCTTACAAACCCATTTCCTGAGTATGCACTTTGCCATTTAAATTAAACCTAAACCCAATTACATTTCCTCCCAATTTCTGCTGAGGATCCCTTATTACATGGATTGTTTTTTAAAAATGAAAACACAAGTTGGAGATAATTGGGAGCCCTGAGAAAATGTTCTTCTTTTTCATGAAACAAGCAAACGAAAGCAACACCCCTAGGAGCGCAAAATACAAACATTTATTTTTTTTCTAGCTAAAAATAATAATTGCAATAAATATATATATATTGTCTAGGGAACAGTCCCTCCTCACCTCTATGTTTCATCCATCACTTCCTACCAAGAAGAAATGAAATGCAATCATTTAAAAGCAAATTTATTACATTTAATAAAATCACATCAAAAATCCAATGTGATAAATATTTTAGATTCACTGTTATTTCCTCAGAGTATTGTTACATTATTCATAGGATGTATGTTCTATGAGGGAACCCCTATTCACATATACAAATGTTTAGAATTAGAGTTCTCAAAAAACTCTAGGGCAAAATACTGGACTCACATGGGGATAAGCCCTGCTGAATTCAATGAGACTTACTTCTGAGTAGACATGCATATGATTATGCTAAGTGTGCAAATAATTTATTTGCAATTGTTCTTTATGTACGGTAATCTTCTTTAGTTTTTCCTTCGGACTGAATTCTCACTTCTCGTAATGCACAAGTCTGCAGCTCAGATTTTCAGATGTTTATCAAAAGCAGAGGTGGGGAACCTGTGGTTCTGCAGATGTTGTTGGGCATCAACTCTCATCAGCCCCAGTCACCATGGGTAATGGTCAGGGATGATGTGAGTTGCAGTCCGAAAAAACCAGGAGGGCCTCAGATTCCCCATCTCTGCTCTAACATACTATGAAATATCATCAGCATCAGCAGTCATAATGTAGTTTAAGGTGGGACATAAGCTAATCGTCACCATTTATTTCTTTGTCATGGTAATAAGACCCGAAGTTATGCTGAAATAAATAAGTTTACTTTCTAATAAATCGTCAAGATAAGATTTGCTGCTCAAGAGAGCTTCTCCTTGAATCATTTGCTCCTGAAGAAGAGCAGGGAATATTCAAAGACAATTTATTAGTGCAAAAAAAAATTGGATGGATTCCAAATCACAAACCAAACCAAAGCCACTTCAGACAGTTTTGGGTCTTGGCCTAGTGGAGACAGTATCATTCTAAAGAGACCCAGGACCCCTAAAGTGCTTCAGATCTTTGGATGTTTAAAATTTTGCTATATAAAGTGTATCTGTTGAAATTTAATCATTTCTTCTCAGGCTTTGCCATATATTGAAAATACTAGAGTGGGGAGAACAATCAGTGAGTGATTTTACCAGGGGAGTTTGCCAATCAGATTTCTTTGGCAAAAGGATATTAAAGTAATATTCTTGTCTGTTTTTGCACTCTTTCCTAGTTCTGTTACTAGTACATGCTGGGAAAACATTGGAAAGTCAAGTCCTTCTGCCTCTGCGTCCCATGCCCAGATTACTTTCTTAGCGGCACCTCTATGGTATATGCCATTTTCATCTTAATAAAACCTGGGTGGAAAATTGGCCATTTAATCTATGGCTGCAAAGGCAGATATTTTTCCTTGCAGACATGGCTTGAATGCGGCTGCAAAGGAAGAATCAGGCTGTCATAGGATGACAGGTGATTCGTAGGTGGGTCATCTGTCAAAATGTCCCACAGAGGGCTGGCCATTTCTGGATGCAGCCCAATAACTGGACCCGGTATTCCAGCCCTGCTGTCAACAGACCGGCAGCTGTCATGACATCATTTCCACTGTAACTTACAAAGGCCTCCAAATTATTTTCTGTCATTGAAGTCAATGTGTTTGCTATTTGTTTCAGCCGCCAAAGTCTATGCGCCTTAAAGGGTCTCAAAACAGTGCAACAGGAAAAGAAGCAAACCCGTAACAGGATTGTTTGCTCGATCAAAGTGCTAGAGCTCTCAAACATGCTGGCATCTTTGAAACAGAGCCACTTCTTACAAGCAGGCAAGCCCAGCATTTGGAATGTTGACCATATTGTTTTGGATTGGTTTACAAAGTGAAAGAGGCATGACTAATGGAAGGCCTTGCGTTGGTCAAATAAAAATAAGTACATCTGGGTTGTCAGACTATGGAGTGTGTTTCATTGGCGTTATCGTAAAAGTTGATCTTCCAAAGTTCAACTGCGTATGGAGGGATTTGGTGAGTTGTTTTTTTTGCCCTCTGTTACAACTCCTTTAAGGGATGAATGGGAAACAAAGGGTTCGTGGTTAGGATCACTGTTCCAGGAATCATGATCGGTAGGTTGAGAATGGTGATGCACCATTGGAAACGGCAGATATTTTAATTAAAATTTCAAAGCAAATGAAATCACCAGTCATCCGCATCTGCAAAGCCATAAAAGCAATGCAACACAATCAAAACAGAATACAAAATGCAGATGTGTGAATGCCTGAGGGTTAACCATCCAGAAAAAGAGGTATTTGTGCATGCTGCTTACATAGAGCACAGTTTCTATAGAATGACACTAGAGCCTTTTGCAGGCATTCTAGTTAGAATTATGTCTGGGAAAACATGGATGAATGTGCTAGCTTCCCCCTACCCACATATCACTATCACCATCAATGCCCATTTCAGGGGCAACCAATCTTTTGGGGGGCAATGGGCACATATGGAATTTTGAGGAAGTGCCGTGGGTGCCAGGCACAAAATAGCTGCTCTGTTTATTTGTTTGTTTGTTTGTTTGTTTGTTTGTGTATGTGTGTTGCATAACACAAAGTGGCTGCCACATCTAAAAAATGAAAACAAAATGGTGCAAGCATGCCTTCCCACTGGTGGAAAAAGGTACCTACATCAGCTAATGCTTCACACCTCTGCATTCTGTCAAGGATGGTAAGGAGAGTGGTTGTCCAGTCATGGCATCCAATGAAATGTGGGCATGTTTAAGAGTGTTTGTTCAATGTACAACAGGTCAAGCCAGGGCAAACAGGAACTGAACTGAAATGGCAAGTGCGCATTGTGGATTCTTGCAGGGATATTGACTGACACCTTTTTCAGGCAACAGAGGGGGTACTGGTGGGAATGCTGTTTTTTTGTGGGTGCCAAGCTGGAGCCTCCTGTTCCATGAATTAGATTCAGATGTCTCCAGTGGGGAGCCTTCTGTCCCATATAGGCTTCCCATGAGATGTACTCTCCTGGAAGATCAGAGTTCTGAATCATTTGGGCAGCCTATATAGAATCATAGAATCATAGAGTTGGAAGAGACCACAAGGGCCATCCAACCCCCTGCCAAGCAGGAAACACCATCAAAGCATTCCTGACAGGTAGCTGTCAAGCCTCTGCTTAAAGACCTCCAAAGAAGGAGACTCCACCACACTCCTTGGCAGCAAATTCCACTGTCGAACAGCTCTTACTGTCAGGAAGTTCTTTCTAATGTTTAGGTGGAATCTTATTTCTTGTAGTTTGAATCCATTGCTCCGTGTCCGCTTCTCTGGAGCAGCAGAAAACAACCTTTCTCCCTCCTCTATATGACATTCTTTTATATATTTGAACATGCCTATCATATCACCCCTTAACCTTCTCTTCTCCAGGCTAAACATACCCAGCTCCCTAAGCCATTCCTCATAAGGCATCATTTCCAGAAACATAGAAAAGTCTTTGGACATATGTAGAAAGCATAGAAAAGTCTTTGGGCATATGTAGAAAGCCCACTTCAGAAGTAGACAGTGAGAGGGGATTGTGGGCCTAGTGTTCTCGTCTTCTCTTTCATTCATTGCATAGGCATGCATAGATTTGGCTACTACAGAATTTTGGATAACTCAATTTAGATGAAATGATACCGGTATTTGCTGGATTCCAAAGCTCTTGGTGGAGTGGACCAATCATGCTCTTCATTAAAAAGTAGAGGGGTTTTTTCTCTCCAGTATATAGCAATCATAAATCTCTTATTAAATGACCATTTTCAAACCCCAGGTCTATAGTTCTATACCCACTTCAGTGGGAGTGAGCCCCATTGAACTCAATGGAAATTATTTGTGAGTATTTGTATATATAGCATCGTGCTGTCAATATTCTACCTTGTCAACTCGAACTACTTACAGCCCATTGAGTCCAGGTTCCTATACCTAATAGGTAGCTGTCCTCAGCGACCTCACATGGGAACAAACTGACCCCAAAAATGCCATCTGCCATGCTGCTGATGGGCCAGTAAAGTATGTTATTGTGATCGGCAGCCAGCTGGCCAGTTCCATTGTTATCCTTTACAAATAGTTTACAGCAAGAAGGTATTGCATAAAATAACATTTTTTAAAAAAATAGAGAATGCTCAGGCTATTCACAACACAGGCAGAGTGGATTGTTGGCTGGAGTTGCAAAGCCTGTTTTCCCAGCCTTTTTATTTGTTTGTGCATTTTCTAGTTATCCTAACTTTGGATGTGGTTCTCTGTTTCTAAAATACATAATGGTTCAGTTCATGCATAAAATACTATGATGGAAACAATTGTCTCAACAAGCCTTCTATGCTATAAACCAAATGGATGGAATGTGAAAGGGAAGAATGACTGCTGAAAAGAAAGGAGGACGCACGTTTTAGGGACGTTTTTGTCCCCAGTGAAACATACCACGCCTGGCCACCTGCTCCTGGTGGGTGCAGAGCTGCTATGCTAGTTTACCAGGATGAAGAGAGGGAGGTTCAAGGAAGGGGAGAGGTGGGTGTGGTGCAAATGTGCTGGCAAGAGTTCTGCTGGTTCATTTGCAAGGCACCAACCTCCAATCCACCTCTTCCTTTCTTCTCTCCCTCCCAGTAAACAACAGCAACCCTGCCGAGAAGCTAGCATAGTAGCTCCACCCCACTCAGCGAGCCACTTATAATATTCATGCCCGGGGGTGCCAATTTGAATAAAATATGGGGGGCAGGTAAGCTCCGCCCTACATAATTGACCACAAGACACAACACACGGACATCATTTGAATGGCAATGTTCATCAACTTTGGGGAACCCGGAACCCTCAAATATTTTATGGGGGGGGGTGAATGGACCTCTGTCCCTAGGAGTTGGCTCCTATGTTCATGACACTTGGGACCTTTCTGCACTCACCTTTTATAGTGATATAAAGGTAAAGGGACCCCTGACCATTAGGTCCAGTTGTGACCGACTCTGGGGTTGCGGCGCTCATCTCGCTTTATTGGCCAAGGGAGCTGGCGTACAGCTTCCAGGTCATGTGGCCAGCATGACTAAGCCGCTTCTGGCGAACCAGAGCAGCGCACGGAAACTCCATTTACCTTCTCCCTGCAGCGGTACCTATTTATCTACTTGTACTTTGACGTGCTTTTGAACTGCTAGGTTGGCAGGAGCAGGGACCGAGGAACAGGAGCTCACTCCATCATGGGGATTCGAACCGCTGACCTTCTGATCGGCAAGCTGTAGGCTCTGTGGTTTAACCCACAGTGCCACCCGCATCCCATTATAGTGAAATACTTAGTTGCTTTTTAAAAATGGCATGCTGCCACGTGACATCATCATAATCATTCAGCTACAATTCTGGAACAATGTACTAATAAATGTTTTTCCCCCTCACTCCAAAAAGCAAACCCCTGATGTTTAAAAAAAAATCTGAAATGTATCCTCAGTATTTTCGTTTTGTGGCACCACACCACTTCCCGTGTGGAGGGGCTGGGGATTGATGAGCATGGCTTTGGAGATGTCTGTTTCACATCAATTCCCTTTGACCAATGTGAGTTATTCATGTCAGAGGACAGATGTGCCACCTTAACCGAAGAGGATGCATACCCTGTAGCCAGGCAACAGGCAACTTTGGATTTTGTTTTGCTTTTCAGAATTTTCCAGGATGGAGGAAATCAGAACTCTATCTACAAAAAGGCGGGGGATGGGTTGAGGACAACGTCATGAGAGTGACGCCCAGATTTCTTTGGACTCAAACAGCCCAAACAGCCTCAGACTCACAGTAAAGTCCACTGTGGACAAGTCCTCACTGTCTAATAAAAGCGATGAATGACCAGACGTTCAGACAATCAGCTTCAAAATCACCCCTTAAAATAGTGGACACAAACAGTGACTATGCCATTATGAAAGGTAAGTGTGAAAAGACACTTTAGAGCAGGGGTGGGAAATTGAATCCAGCTGGTGGGCCAGATCCAGATCTGATCACCCATCCATCAATAACCTGAAATCCTATGACACTGCATTCAAAGAAAGAAACAGGAGTGTACTCTGAGTGAGCTCCAGTCTTCCTTTATTCCTCTCCTGCCTCAACTTTAAGATGGCTCTGCAAAGGAATAATCTTTGCAAACGTGGCTTGAATTCAATAATAATAATAATAATATTTTTTTATTTGTACCCCGCCCATCTGGCCGGGTCTCCCCAGCCACTCTGGGCAGCCTCCAACAAATATTCAAATACATCAAAATCACAAGTTAAAAACTTCCCTAAACAGGGCTGCAAAGATTCCTGGCTGAAGTGGGGCTAGCATTTGATGCACACATGCAACATCGTGTCTGGATCCAAACCCATTCATGTCTTGTAGTTGCTATGTTCACCATGCTTCGTTCTGTATCATAGCAGGCCAGTTAGTACTATTTGCCACTCTGCATTTCAATTCTTTGTTCATCTTGAGAAAATTGTGGCACTTAAAAGAATTCAGTGTAAATCAAAAGACATAACTTGCCATTTGAAGTTCTTACTAGAGAGTTCAGAAGCAAAAGATTATTTGATGTGGGAGGGATTTCAGCTTTTCTGTCACTAACTATAATTAGCACAATAAGACAAATGGGCTTTCCAACATTAGATCTCACAACAATGTCACATATAGATCTCTTGTATTTGAAGCGGATTTAAATAGATACAACATTTTGTGATTAACGCATCCAAGCCAGTTTGATGGAGCACAGTAGGGATGCTACCCTGGGTTTGACACTTCTTTCTAAGCAATGTTGGCTCATCTTCATGGCATTCAACAGACATAAAACATCCTCATTTATTATTGTGGATCTAATCCAGAACTACAAACACTTATGTCCCAAGAACAATCCAATATAATACATTAAAAACAAATAAATCTCCAGGCTGCATGGATATGGATTTTTTTCCTCTCTGCAAAGTGTGGAAATGAAGCCAAATATTTTATGAGGTTATAGTTTGTGAAGATAGTGAGGCACAGAGGCAAAGAAAACACCGGAGTCTGCTCCAACCAGACGGTCCACCACCCACCTGACCTCTGCTGGGACAAAGGACATCATCTGCCAGGTGCCTTGACAGAAAGATGGAATATAAAAGTACTGAATGAATAAACAAACCCACATGTTAATGGTTGGATTTTAAATTTTGTTAATGCAGTTAGCTGCCTTGCTTTGCTGAAAGACAGGATACACATCTCTTAAATCAATCACTATTAATCAATCATGCATATGGGCTCAATCAAGACCAATGAGTTGGGTCTCAATTAAGAGATTGATGTGGACAACAAGTAGGTTGCTGCACATTCTTATCACAAGACCCCAGCCTTCCAACAGGATGATTTGGAAGGATGGAGGGTGAATGGAAGTCTTCCTTCTGTTGTGTCCCCTGATGAAAAAGTCAAGAGGCTCACAAGCATCAAAGGTGGTCAACACCATCAAAGGTGGCAGCATCTGATCGTCTGAGCACTGATGCAGCGCCAGGGGTTGTCCATCCCATTTCACCACCTAAGGCGAAACAGAAATGTGCTGCCCCCTGCCTCCTCTCCCCCACCACTTCCACTTCCACGACTGGGATACCCACCACCCTGGGGCAGAGAAGATGAATGGCAATGCTGTGTGCAGGAATGCCCTGCTCTCGCCAAACCATTCACGAGCTGGTAAAAGGGCTAAGAGAATGACAGACCTGCACATGTTTTACAGACCCTCCACATGCTTTACAGACCCTCCAAATATCTCTATTTTCCAGGGACAATCCCGGATTTACAGAAGCTGTCCCAGTTTCTGACTTGTGTGCATGCACACGAAAACTCATACCAAGAACCAACTTAGTTGGTCTCTAAGGTGCTACTGGAATGAATTTTTAAATTTTGTTTTGATCCCTGAATGTCCTGCTTTTCCTTAGGATGTCCCTATTTTCATCAGAGAAGTGCTGGAGGGTATGGAGTTAGGCAACCCCCGAACCAAGAAGATAAGTAACTATACAACCTTTAGAACAGGCATAGGCAAACTCGGCCCTCCAGATGTTTTGGGACTACAACTCCCATGATCCCTAGCTAACAGGACCACTGGTCAAGGATGATGGGAATTGTAGTCCCAAAACATCTGGAGGGCCGAGTTTGCCTATGCCTGCATTAGAAGATGGTCTTCAGGGAAGGAGGTGGTCTCTCAGATATTTAGGCCCTAACACTTTAACATTTTGAACACTAGTGTGAGCATACCCTCCAGCATTTCTCCGATGAAAATATAGGTGTCAATAATAATAATAATAATAATAATAATAATTTTACTATTTACCAGTTTCTGATGAAAATAGGGATGTCATAAGGAGAAGCAGGACATTTAGGGATCAAATCAGAAACCAGGGTGGCTTCTCTATGTCTGGGACTGTCCCCGGAAAATAGGGACACTTGGAGGATCTGTTAAACATGTGAGGGGATATGAACGCTAAAAGCACTATGCAAATATTGAATCTTCTTAGATAGGGGTAATGTTCCCATTTCTAAGCACTAGATGCAGACATTCAGCACTGGGAGTCACATGTGTGGCTCTGTTCACATGCATAACCCCCGCTGGATCAAGGAAGTTTAGAAATTTCACGTTTGTGGGTTTCACAGTTGCAACCACTTTGTAGATCATGTGATGCAAACTGACTGAGATGCCTTGTGGATCCAACGTCCCTTAAGGATAGCATGTGCAATTTTCTGACCCACTGATGTGCACTTTTATCTGCCATTATTTTATTTATATATGACCTGCACAACCTGCTTTATCCAGGGTAAAATCACCATCCCAGTCCAAGAATGTCTTAATCCATGCTGACCTTGCATATGGCTAACTGCACATTTATTTTGCATTTGGTTGCACTAAAAACGCCCCTTGGCATCATCTCTCCCTTGGATACGTCGGGGTCTTGGAAAATTAGTTCCATGTACATTTTAGGAAATCTTGCGAACAGCTGCGTTTTTCCATTCACGATGGTTTCAAAGGCTGCATAAAGGAATGAAAGCCAAATGAGGCAAAGTTTAAGGGAGAAAACATGTGTGTGACTGTCGGCCAAAGAAAAGGAACAGTCGTGTTTTTAGGGAAGCAGGGAACATTTCTGCAGAAAAGAGAAGAAAAGTCAGGCACAAATTAGGAGCCACAAGCCAGATGATTAGTTGGTCTAAACACAGATGCATTAAATAACAACAGGCCCCCAGTCCAGATATATGGACATGCAACAATGGGATGGTGATAGACTGCTTAGAGAGGAGGGGGTACATTCACCCAGGGTGAAATTTAAAGTCCTCACACCAGGACTTCCAAGTGTCCCTATTTTCCAAGGACAGTCCCAGATTTACAGAAGCAGTCCCAGTTCCTGATTTGATCCTGGTATGTCCCACTTTTCCTTAGGACATCCCTATTTTCATTGGAGAAATGTTGGAGGGTATGGAGTTATGCGACCCCTGAGCCAAGGAGAGAAATAACTCTACAACCTTTAGCAGACATCTGAAGGCAGCCCTGTAGAGGGAAGTTTTTAAAAGATTAATGTTTTATTATGTTTTTATATATGATGGAAGCCGCCCAGAGTGGCTGGGGCAACCCAGTCAGATGTGCAGTGTATAAATACAGTGGCACCTCTGGTTATGAACTTAATTCGTTCCGGAGGTCCGTTCTTAAGCTGAAACCGTTCTTATCCTGAGGCGCACTTTTGCGCGCACCTCTGGCAAACGATTTCCATTCGCATCCTGGGGCAAAGTTTGCAACCAGGAGCAGCTACTTCCGGGTTAGCTGAGTTCGTAACCTGAAGCATTCGTAACCAGAAGCGTTCGTAACCAGGAGTACCACTGTAATAAAATTGTTGTTGTTGTTGTTGTTGAGATCCTTAGTTTTATAAGAGAAATGTTGGAAGGTATGTTCAAAATGTTAGGGCCTGAATATCTGAGAGACCACCCCTGAAGACCATCTCAGATGTAAAGATGAGCAAAGCAGCCTTCTTGGAAGTTCCACCACCCTCAGAAGGTTAAGGCGTAGAGACCTGGGAGGGAGCATCTTCTATGGGAGCCCCATACCTGTGGAATTCCCACACCACAATGGTGCATCTGGCATGAAATAAACTGCCATGTGAATGCAGCCTAAGATAAAGGACAAGGCAGCACACAGGCACAACATTTCCACTACTGAAGTGGACTGGATTGGCAGATGAATTTTACTTTGACATTGGGAGTAGGACAGCGTTCCCACCACCACCACCACACCTGAGGGCAGCAGAGTGGGCCACATGGTGCATACAACTAGGGGCTACTATTGCTGCCATCCTTGATCTGCATGTGCCACCTGAAGCACTTGCCATACTCTGCCTGTTGTCAGGGCTGGCCCTGGCAAGGAGCTAGCTCCAGGAACAGCACACACAACCGTATGCAGACATGGTCCTGACCTATTCATCAGGTGCAATATATAAATTAAGATTTCACCCTATGCATTGTTCTCATTCCTTGTGTAGGTTCGTTCATGCTGACTTGGCTCAGCTGCTGAACCAACTGCCCAGAAGATCTTCCTACAAGATCTCGTACTTACATAGTAGGCCTAGAATTAGCTTGGCCTAGATTACTGTGTTTCCCAAGCTTGGGCCTCCAGCTGCTTTTGAACTACAATTCCCATCATCCCTGTCCACTGGTCTTGCTAGCTAGGGATGATGGGATTTGTAGTCCAAAAAGAGCTGGAGATCGAAGGTTGGAAACACTGGTCCAGAATCAGTACCTTAAACACAAGACCTGCTCTTGCAAATGTCTAGCGAGACATACAATTCTTTGATGCCTAATGTGGGCTAACAGCTGGATGGCAATTTTACCCAGAAGACTTTCTGAACATATGGGCTTTTGAAATGTTATTGGTTTCTTGTTTCCCTTATATAGCACACTATTGGGCTGTCCACAGTTCCTCAGCTCTCTCACAGACGGATTATGAGAGGCTAACACAGGGCACCTCTCACTAGGTCCTCACCACCCCTCCCCTGGAATGTGGTGGTGGGGTATGAATATATATATTTTTATGCTTTCAATTGAAACCAAGTCATGGTCAGACCACATTTCCACACCTGAGATGTGTTTACATTGGAAATAGTTTATATGTTTTTTAAAAAAAGGGGAGAGAGAGAAAAAAGAAAAGCATCCGAGCTTAGGTCTCTCAAGCAAATAGTTTCCAGTTTTACTATTTTTAAGTTGGTGTTATGGTAAACTTTGCTCCATATTTTGAAGATTGCTGCTTAGCAAGAATCTCCAGAAAGAAAACAAAAGCAAGTAAACATGCCGGACATTCTTTCCACAGCATCTGTTAAATTTGATGATCACAGGAGAATTTGTATGCATGTGGCCATAAAGCCGAAATCTAATTGTAAGATTAATTAACTACTGGTTGCTTGGTGTTAAGATGAACTAAGATATTCACCCCAGAAGCATTTCATGCAGAGCCTACCAAACCTGTGAAACCGAGGACAATGTGTGGCTTACGAAGAAGTGGAAGAAACACTTTTTTAATGGTTTGGTGGTTTTTTTTAATAAAACAAGCTATGCATTGCATTCTATTTTGTCTGTGATTAAAAGTCAAAGTATTTGGATTATACTACCGTTAACTGTATGAGACGCGGGTGGTGATGTGGGTTAAACCACAGAGCCTAGGGCTTGCCAATCAGAAGGTTGGCGGTTCGAATCCTGGCGATGGGGTGAGCTCCCGTTGCTCTGTCCCAGCTCCTGCCAACCTAGCAGTTCTAAAACATGTCAAAGTGCAAGTAGATAAATACCCTATATACTCAAGTATAAGCCTAGTTTTTCAGCACATTTTTTGTGCTGAAAAGCCGCCCTCGGCTTATACTCGAGTGAGGCAGGCAGTGGCTCCTATGAAGCTTTCCCAGGTTTTTTGTGGTAAAATTGGGTGCCTCGGCTTATATTCGGGTCGGCTTATACTCGAGTATATACGGTAGGTACTTTTCGGGTGGGAAGGTAAACGGCGTTTCCGTGTGCTGCTCTGGTTCGCCAGCTTAGTCATGCTGGCCACATGCCCCGGAAGCTGTATGCCGGCTCCCACAGCCAATAAAGCAAGATAAGTACCGCAACCCCAGAGTCATCCGTGACTGGACCTAACGGACAGGGGTCCCTTTACCTTTACCTTACCTGTATGAGAACCCTTTCAAAGTCCTTTCATAGCACAGTCCTATAAATGTCAACTCGGAAGTAAAAGAAGATTCTAAATATATTGCATCTCACAAAAGAGCATAAGAAAAGTCATACCGGATCAGTCCAAAGGCCTATCTAGTCCAACACTGGATGAGCTGGGTCTGGAAAGCCCAAAGCAAGACATGAACACAATAGCCCTCTCCCAACCTTGTTGCCCAGCAAGTGGTATAGAGCCACAATTTCCGTAATTCCCATTTAAAGCCATCTATATTGGTAGCCATCACTGGTCCCAAATTCCGAACTTAGCTAAAGCACTGTATGAAGAACCAGTTCCTTTTGTTCCTTTTGAATCTCCCATCATTCAGCTTCTCTGGATGAGCCTGGGTTCTAGTGAGTGACCCACTTTCCCCACACAATGCCTCATTTTATACCTTAGTCAAGTTTCCCCTTTTAGCTAAGCTAGAAAGCTCCAAATGCTTTAACCTTCTTTCTAAGGGAGTTGCTTCACAAAATCATACTGTATTTTTAAATGCTGTATTGTTTTTAACACTTGATTGGGAGCCGCCCAGAGTGGCTGGGGAAACTCAGCCAGATGGGCGGGGTATAAATAATAAATTATTATTATTATTATACATTTCTGAACTTGTTGATGATGCTGTTATGCATCCATACACATGCCCCCATCTGCATTGTGATGCTCGTTCGAACCCTACCGAATATATTCTTTAATATGGTTTGAGTGAGCTTCACAGTGCAGATTAGAGTGTGCGTGCAGATCCATAAGCGAATCACTATTTGAATGACTTACTCAGGTACAGCGGTTGCTTCATGTGACTAGTTGCCCATCTTAAAGATATAAGTTTAATATGCATTGAATTTTGAAAAACATACCTAAAGGTATGCATTTGCAAAGTTGAGAAGTTTGCATTATGCAGGTTTCTGTCTGGCAAATGTGACTTGTTGCTGGAAACCTGAGAGATCTCTCACAACAGGAAGGTGAAACCTGAGAAGTCAGCATTGAAGGTAGCTGCAAAAGTAAGAACTCAGCTCAGCATTGTTGAACAAGCAAGTTGCTTAGGAACTCTCTCTCTCTCTCTCTCTCTCTCTCTCTCTCTCTCTCTCTCTCTCTCTCTCTCTCTCTCTCTCTCTGGGACCAGAGAGTGGAAAGTTGAGTGAACTGTATTAAGGACTAAAAAGAAAGCTTCACTTGCTTGTTTAAAGCAATGTGTTACTTTGTACTTTGCAACATTTATTTGTAACTGTTTTAAGATTGTTTCCAGTTAAGCTTTGAAACTCATGAGCAAAGTCATTTCTACACTGCACAAGGCCCAGATCAGGGATTCCTCTGCCAGAAATTTTAACAGCCCACAGATACAACTGGATTGGGAATAGTGCAATTAGGATTAAGGTGTGAGCCTGCTTTGTCTAGGAGCAGAAATATTTCAACAAACTAGGAAAATAACACACACACACACATTTATTTTTCCTATTGGCCCAAAGTAGCGATAATGAAGTGGGGCGGGGCATGCAGTCAGTGGCTGGAAGTTCAGCCAATAGGATGAAGAAGGTTATGTCTTGTTGCTAAGATGACTTGAACCTCAGAGACACAGTTTAAGACTTGCCAAAGGGAAATAAGAGGGATGGGCTATCTAGTACAGGGTTGGCCACTGTGGTGTTCCCAAATGTGGTTTGACTACAACTCCCATCGTCCTTGACCATTGGCCATGCTAGCTGATGGGAATTAGGTTTTGGAGGCTTTAGCGGTAGCAAAGAGGGAGAATCGAGCAACATCCTTTCAATACTGGAGAGAGATAGCCGACATATTGGATCACCCAGAACCCATAGGATTGCACCCTTGGGTGGTTATCGAAAGACCTTAGTTTCTCGGAAACTCATCCCTTTGATGGAAGTCACTTATATTCCCATTTTACAAATGAAGAAGTGAGACTAAATGGTAGCGACTTCCCAGGATAATTTGGAGGCAAGGCTGTGTTTGTGTGAGGAAACAGAAGGTGCGGTGCTATGACACTTTGTTGGGCATAAGCCCCAGTCAACACAGTGGGTCATAGTTCTGAGAAAACAGGCCCAGGTTTGTGCCGCACATTTCCAAGGCACATGGGTCAGCTTGCTGTGGAAATGTGGCTTTTGTGGTTTCGACTCTTTTTCACGGAGGGAGGGAGATGCGAGACTGACTTCCTTGAATTGTTCAGCAACACCATATGTACAACCGAATGCTGTCTTTGTTCAGGCTTGTAGCCATTTCACCACACCACCTCGTGCTTGATTCTAGACACATTGCACCAATCTGCTTGCTAAATCGAGGCTCGTTATGTCTCCCTTTAGTACTGTGCCAGTCTCCGCCTCGCCTCTGACAGAAGCTTGGCAGCTCCTGCAGAAGACCCGAAAGCGGGGGTAAAGCAGAGAGACCCGCAAGCAGGATCCAACAGGGGGGGAGGAGAGCTGGCAGGCAGAAATGGAGCACGGATAATATCACCAGCAATCAAGGCTTTGCACCGGGTGCCAGGGACATCTCACTGAATTCCAACAGGCAAGTCATTGCTGGATTTTACATCCAGAAACACAGCCTCCGTATTCCTCCCCTGCACAAAATGGTGGCTTGGAGCTACAGCAAAACATCGTGCATGGCTCAGAAGGTCAAAAACAAACTGAGAAAGGAAGGTAATTTCCAAGTTGTTTGTTTCACCCCAAGAAGAAGTGTAATATGTATTCATCTGGAAATCATTAGCTTAAAAGAGCAGTCTGGGAGAAAACTATTTATATACGGTATTTTAAAATTGGAAAACAACACAGCATCTTGTATTTACTTGACATTGTTAACCTAAATAACAGAACAGGTGGTACACAAAGCGTTTAAACCGGATTTAAGTTATGATCCTATACCAACAACTTATAATGTAGTGTGAGTTGGAGTTGGGTAACAAGTGACTTACAAGTCTAAATAACAACAACAACAACAACCTGAGAGTAAGGCTCATTAATTTAATGGGGCTTACTTCTAAGTAGACATACATAAGACTACATTGTTGCATTAGTAAAATGCTTTCCTGCGATATGATTCAGAGAGTTACAGTCTATACTTATCCAGTGAAAATTATTGAAACATTTACAATTATATCCCACTTTTTATCCATCTATACATATTGTTCCCCATACAGACTCTGACCAGACCCATACCTTGGCTTCAGCAAGGTAGTGACCACATGCATATTTAAGATAACAATTCTGGATATTATGAAGCAGATTCTCAGCAGTGGAATAATAAAACCATTTCTACCTGAAATTTGCAAGCCTCTTGGTACATCTTGCTTCAGGCCTTTAACAAACACAGGAGTTCTGGCAGTAAGCAGAACAGAGAGCTAATGAAACTTCATGTTCCAATAGGTTGCACGTTGAGAAGAAAGAGCAATTGAAGAAGCAAGCCAATAGATTTGCTTTTCAGAATCTGCTGGCTGCATTTACAGTGGGGGGCATGAACAATTCTTGATGATACTAATTGTCTCCCTTTTACATATTACAACTCTAGACTAGTTTCTTTTGCACCCTAGATCTGAAGCATATGTTTACAGAGAATTGAAATGTGGTTAGATGGCAAATTGTCAATAACAAAATTTGAAAAAGTTCCCAGTTTTTGCCCATCTATCCCATGCCGAGGATGGTGAGGAGCCTGATCGATCATTGTCCCGCACACCCTGCAGGCTAAGTACAGGTAATTTTGAGGTTAAGGTCCTGAGGAGGAGATTGCTGGATGAGTGTGCAAGAGGGACAACCAGGCTTTCCTTTCTCTGTTTCAACTATTACAACTTGATCATGCAACAACCATTTGCCAGGAGGTCAGGTAAGCATATCTGGTTTTAACCTACTTAGCCTTAAAAGGCTCTTTCCATATGAACCTACCTGAACCCTAAAATCATCTTCTAAGGCCCTCCTTCGTGTGCCTCCTCCTCAAGAGGTACGGAGGGTGGCAACACGAGAACTGGCCTTCTCTGCAGTGGCTCCCTGTCAGTGGAATGCTCTCCCTAGGGAAGTCCATCTGGCCCCTTCATTATACACCTTTAGGCACCAGGTAAAAATGCTCCTTTTTAACCAGGCCTTTGGTTGACCTGATTGACATCCTATACCCTTTTAAAATGTGGATTTTTGTGTGGGGGGGTGTTATTGGGTTGTTGGTTTTATTTTTATTATGTATTTTGTGGTTTTATATATTGATTTTATTCTGTGAACTGCTCTGAGACCCCTGGGGTATATAATAATAATAATAATCATCATCATCATCATCATCATCATCTGTTTGAAGCCTAGATTCTAGAAAGACTGGACAAGTTAAAGACCACATAAAGTGAGGGAAGGCAAAGCACAGAGAAGGAACGAAACTGAAGCCATGGATTTGTACCTATAGCATCCCTGCTTACAACTGAGGCACTCTTTCATTTTCTGAAGATGTCCTTTATGTTCCCAATATTCCCCGCTGTCTTGTCCTCGACCCTTATTTATCCTTTTGCACAAAAATATCCCACTTGCTGCAAGTTTGCTGCATACACAATGGGTGCTAGCATTTGTGCCCAAACATATCCACAACAAATTTGCAACCTGAGGCAGCGGTGGCACCCAAGATGGCCGCCACTGAGC
The DNA here is from genome assembly GCA_034642065.1 of Darevskia nairensis. NCBI lineage: Eukaryota > Metazoa > Chordata > Lepidosauria > Squamata > Lacertidae > Darevskia > Darevskia nairensis. The sequence goes on from JAWWNI010000847.1 coordinate 110,772, forward strand.
GACAGAATTTCATGCCAACTCTGTTCATATGCATGCTCACGCAAAATATTGTGTTAAGAGAAAGGTCCAAGGCCCTGTAAGCAAGGTTCACATATGAAAGACCTGAAAGTAAAAGAAGCTTGCTGCTGACTTCAAGTGGTCAGTGGTAAAGAATGATACTTTAGAAATCAGGAGATAAGCAGTCAAATAAACTTACCAGTAGTTCACAGGTGATGTGCAATCTATGTCATTTATGACACATTCCCATGCTTTAAACAAGGAGCTTGAAATGAGAATGTGTGGAAGCAGAAGGAGAAAATGAATCAGTTTAGGAGGCAATGAATCTAGAATACAGCCCTGCAGTGTGTTCCAATCCAGCCAAAAATATTAATACTTCTTAGGTTGTTAAATTGAAAATAAGAAGGGCACTTCCCACTGGTAGCTAGAGCACTGTTTTTTAAAAAAAGAAAAGTACAGGCACACAGGAAAGACTTCTCTGATTCATTATAAAAAGTGATCATGTTACAGGCAAGACAATCACAGCACTGAGTTTTAAAAAAAAGCTTTTTCCAGCCTCCTCACCTCTCTGATATACCATGCATGGGAAATCTCCTTCCAGTAAATGGCATACCTGTTCCACATATAAGGGGAAAGTGTTCGTGTGTGTTTTATCCCCCCCCCCCAAACCACCTTGTCTTAATCATCATACTTACTTATACCAAGGTAATAGAGATGTGCCACAAGAGATTTTCACCATGGGCTGTGAAACATAGGAAATTCTACTGCATAAGAATAGTCAATTAAATATGCTTATCCACACTCTGTGTTTCATTTGGAAAGTTTGTTAAAAAGGGTTTGTTTGTTCGTTTTTGAATGGACTACTTTAATTTTCACTAGTTTGGAATAGCATAACTTTACCAGCTTATTACCTGTTAAAAACACATACATTGGGCCTTCTGTAGGGCTGGGAAAATCTTCAGTTCCACTCTGTTTCTCATTTTTCCAATCTTAACATCAGCTTTTCATCATTCTACATCAGTTTATTGGTTTAAGTCCTTATGCAAATTCATTAGCATTTCAGCACAAGTGTATCCCGATGTACATACTTCTCTATGCAATTTTGGTTTGCAATTTTGCCTAATACACATGGGATATTTTTATTTTATTTTTATTTGCAAAGAGCTTCCCCTGATATAATGCATTTTTCTTTGTTTTCACAAACAGAGGCATTTTTATGCACCCTTTACCCTAGTGCAGTGTGTTGCGCTGGTGGCTGTTGCAGGGACTCAGTAGGATGCTGAGGCAGAACCTGGAGAAGAAGAAAAAAGGAAAAGAAAGTTGTATGAAGAGAGGTAGCTGAGGCAGTTCTCAGCGGTGGCTGCCCTTGCCCTGGTGGCCAAGTAGTGCTATGATGCGACCAAAGATAAAAAAAAAAGCTCAGCAACTTTGGTGTCCAGATTTTCACTTTTTAAAACATGGCAACCCTATAGTTAAATGCATGCTATTAAGATAAGTAGGATCTGGAAACATAATCTATGATGGGGACCCCTGCTGCTGTTCTTTTTTTATGAAAACACACACACCAATAATTGGATTATATTATTTCATTGTCTTTTTATTTTATTTCCCCTTTTATTATCTGCCTTGTGGTTCCCATGTTGGAAAGGAAAGGAGTTTAAAAACTATTTTAATAAAGAAAGAAAAAATAAAAGAGCTAAGTAGTATTCTGCTCCACATGCCATCAACACCACTACCTGATAAACTAGGTAAAGGTAAAGGGACCCCTGACCATTAGGTCCATTAGGACCCCTGACCATTAGGACCATTAGGTCCAGTCGCGGACGACTCTAGGGTTGCGGCATTCATCTCGCTTTATTGGCCAAGGGAGCCGGCGTACAGCTTCTGGGTCATGTGGCCAGCATGACTAAGCCACTTCTGGCGAACCAGAGCAGCGCACGGAAACGCCGTTTACCTTCCCACCGGAGTGGTACCTATTTATCTACTTGCACTTTGACGTACTTTCAAACTGCTAGGTTGGCAGGAGCAGGGACCGAGCAACGGGAGCTCACCCCGTCACTCACCCTCTTCCACCTGAAGAGGATAGGAGCAGTAATTTTGCTGGTTCTGGCTCCACCTACTCTGTCTTGCCTTCTAACCTAGTGCTCCTAATGGGCACCAGTCAACCACGGTGATAACAAACCTGGGGAACCTGTGGCCCTCCAGATAATGTTGAACTCCCATCAATCCCAGAATGCATATGGCAAGTGGTGTGGGCTGATGGGAGTTGGAGTCCAGCAGTGACTAGGCCCGTGTTCTTCAACCTTGCCCCCCCCCCAGATGTTATTGGATTCCATCTCCCATCATATCACTGGCTAAAATGGCTGGTGTGGATGGAGGTTGTAGGCTAAGAACTTGTAAGACCCAAGCCTGAAGATCACAGATTAAGATGGCCACAGGCTGCACCCCACTGTCCTAGCCCTATAATGCCTCTCAGGCCAGTCTCACTTATTTGTCTGACATCTGAGCACTTCAGAGATGCTGCTATTGTCCTGGATAGAAACGCCATGCTGCCTCTTTGTCTGTTTGGCCTTTTGGACCTCCCCAACTTTGCCTACCTCGCAATCTGAATGAAGCCAGTTATGCCAACATTTTGCGAATAGGGGACCATCATATCTCTCATATATTGTGAGTGTATTAGGAAGAGCTTCTCTGGAGCAGCCAGATTTATTAGTGTATATCTCCATTTATTAGTGTATATCTCCATTTATTAGTGCATATCTCCATTCCTTTAAACAGGTCTTGCTTAATGCATCTTTTAAACATAGCAAGTTGTTGAACTATCCATTTATCTGCCGACTGTGGAAATCTCAAGGTTAATATTAGGACTATTGTAAAAGACAGAAAATAGCTACAAGTGCAACTAGCATCTTTCATTATCGTTGTTTGACAAATGCACCATGAGCTTCTTAATGGCACCATGATAAATCAATGGCAAGCTTCCTAAAAGTATTTTTAAGGAAATCAGACATGACAAATGTCACAATTCCACCCCCCCTGAACTGTTAACTCACAGAACAATTTGCTTATTTGCTTCTTTTCTCCAAATGAAATTCTTGCAGATTCCCTTTGATTTACTAGTCTAATTTGCAGCTATAGCAACTGCCACTATCCGCCTTATTTATGCTGCTCTGCGTTTGTCACCCAGGAATCTGTAATTGCCAATACTATGCTTCTTTGCAAGACAAAAGGTTTTTATTTCTCCCAACGGAAAACTACTGAGCTGTAGTACAGTTGAGCATGTAACATCTTATAGCTCAATCCTATTGCTTTAGGCCAAAATTCACCAGGAAATTCCCTGGCCACATTTAAAAAAATAACATAAAATAGAGATTGCACAAGATCATTCAGTTCAATGGGGTAGGTTCAAGAGATGTTTGCAGCAGTTTATGCTCTTTGGCTGCAATGCGTTATGCACTTAGCTGAGCATAAGCCCCAAACAGCAATATTTACTTCTGAGTAAGCATATATAGAATTGTAAGGGTAAAGGGTAAAGGGACCCCTGACCATCAGGTCCAGTCGTGTCCGACTGTGGGGTTGCGTGCTCATCTCGCTCTATAGGCCGAGGGAGCCGGCGTTTGTCCGAAGACAGCCTCCGGGTCATGTGGCCAGCATGACAAAGCCACTTCTGGCGAACCAGAGCAGCGCACGGAAACGCCGTTTACCTTCCCGCTGGAGCGGTCCCTATTTATCTACTTGCACTTTAACGTGCTTTCGAACTGCTAGGTGGGCAGGAGCTGGGACCGAGCAACGGGAGCTCACCCCGTCGCAGGGATTCGAACCGCCGACCTTCTGATCAGCAAGCCTGTGGTTTAACCCGTAGAGAAAAACAAAAAACCACTCTTGCTCAAAGCAATAGTATGTAATGGAATAGAGGTAGATCAATGAGGCAAGACATAAGAACATAAAAAGGACATAAGGCCGATAACCTGTCTAGGCCAGCATCTTGTTCTCATAGGGTATTGCAGGGCTCCCCCCCCCAGCCGGAATTCAGTTCTGGCACCTCTCAAGTGGGCACCACTACCATTCTAACAGAACAGGGATGCAGGTGGCACTGGGATCTAAACCACTGAGCCTCTTGGGCTTGCTGATCGGAAGGTCGGCGGTTCAAATCCCCACGACGGGGTGAGCTTCCATCACTCTGCCCCAGCTCCTGCCAACCTAGCAGTTCGAAAGCACTCCAGTGCAAGCAGATAAATAGGTACCGCTGAGGCAGGAAGGTAAACGGTGTTTCCATGCGCTCTGGTTTCCGTCGCGGTGTTCCGTTGCACCAGAAGCGGTTTAGTCATATTGGCCACATGACATGGAAAGCTGTCTTTGGACAAAGGCTGGCTCCTTTGGCCTGAACACAAGACGAGTTTGACTGGACTTAACCATCCAGGAGTCATTTACCTTTTTAATAAGAGACGAAGGGAGGCGTTCAGGGTGAGTTTCGACACACTCTTTTTCTAGAAAAATAGCACTGAGGTATTATACCATGCACATGATACCCCCCCTGTCTCAAAAGGGTGATAGCACTGGGCACCAAAAACTACCAGACCAGGTTGAAGCCCTGGAGTTCAAGGCGCTTTACAAACATTCGCTGTGCTATACCATACAATAGACTAATATAGCCATGCATAGGCAACCTTGGCTCTCCAGATGTTTTGGGACTACAATTCCCATCGTCCCTGACCACTGGTCCTGTTAGCTAGGGATGATGGGAGTTGTAGTCCCAAAACATCTGGAGGGCCGAGTTTGCCTATGCCTGAATATAGCAGTTCCCAAAGTGGGTGGTCCCACCCCTGGAGGTTGTAAGGTTACCCAGGAGGAGCACTAAGAGACAAGAGGACAGCAGGGGCAAGTTGGAGGTGTAAGTGGCTATTAGATTTTGAAAAGCTGGGATCACTGGATCAAGTTCATTAATTTAGTTGCCTTAATCAAACTTATCTGAAGAAGTGTGCCTGCATACGAAAGCTCATACCAAGAACAAACTTAGTTGGTCTCTAAGCTGCTACTGGAACGATTTTTTTTAATTTTTTATTTTGTTTTGACTATGGCAGACCAACACGGCTACCTACCTGTAACTGTTATTAGTTTTAATTGGATTTTGAATAAATGTGATGATGATGATGAACTGGGCCAAGGCAAACAGGATGAATTTTAACAGGGAGAAATGTAAAGTACTACACTTGGGCAAAAAAATGAAAGGCACAAATACAGGATGGGTGACACCTGGCTTGCATGTGAAAAGGATCTAGGAGTCTTGGTAGACCACAAACTTGACATGAGTCAACAGTGTGATGCAGCAGCTAAAAAAGCCAATGTAATTCTGGGCTGCATCAATAGGAGTATAGCATCTATATCAAGGGAAGTAATAGTACCACTGTATTCCGCTCTGGTCAGACCCCACCTGGAATACTGCGTCCAGTTCTGGACACCACAGTTCAAGAAGGATACTGACAAGCTGGAACGTGTCCAGAAGAGGGCAACCAAAATGGTCAAAGGCTTGGAAACGATGCCTTATGAGGAACGGCTTAGGGAGCTGGGTATGTTTAGCCTGGAGAAGAGAAGGTTAAGAGGTGATATGATAGCCATGTTCAAATATATAAAAGGATGTCATATAGAGGAGGGAGAAAGGTTGTTTTCTGCTGCTCCAGAGAAGCGGACACGGAGCAATGGATTCAAACCACAAGAAAGAAGATTCCACCTAAACATTAGGAAGAACTTCCTGGCAGTAAGAGCTGTTCGACAGTGGAATTTGCTGCCAAGGAGGGTGGTGGAGTCTCCTTTTTTGGAGGTCTTTAAGCAGAGGCTTGACAGCCATCTGTCAAGAATGCTTTGATGGTGTTCCTGCTTGGCAGGGGGTTGGACTGGATGGCCCTTGTGGTCTCTTCCAACTCCATGATTCTATGTTTTGTGTTTTATGGTGTTTTTATATTTGCTGGAAGCAAAATAAAAAATAAAAATATTTATACCCTGCCCATCTGACCCAGTTTCCCCAGCCACTCTGGATGGCTGTTTCAAATTGCTACTACGTCAATTTTTATTTTTTTTATCATCTTCCTTAGTGGGTTGTGCAAACTGCTATTCTGAATAATGCTTTTTATAGCATAGGGTAGAGGGCGCTGGGAATGGGCTTATTGAACTAAAGGGGGTGGCCCCAAAAAGTTTGGGAACCACTGGACTGATATATCCCAGCAAAGTACCAAAGCACAGTGGCTAATAATAACTCTTGTCAAATATTCGCCAGACTCAGGTAGAAACTGGAGACTCTTTATAGGGAAGCAGGTCGCCACAGCAATAAGAATAGCCTGCCAGCTGCATAATTAGCATTAGCTTTGCCAAAAACCATCCACCTTTCCAAGAGTTCTATTATGGATGGGAAATAATAGCTGAAATGTGCCAGATGAGCCAAAAGGATTCAGGAATAACCCATGTGTGATATTTGTGTCTCATTTTCATTATTTGCTCCAGCCTGATGAAGGTCTTTGTTGCTTTTTTTCTATTAAAATCTGAGGGCTGACTGGAAGTCTTTAGCACACACAGGCCATTCCTTCAGAGGCAAGAACAAAGACATTAAATGTGATTTTTTTATTTTTGTTTTCACAAAATCGTTTCACTGTTTATTCTATCTCGGTGTTTTCAATGGAGCCACTCAGTCTACTGAAAGAAGGCTGCCAATTTCTTAACCATGAACTGACATTTGAAATGGTTTATTAGACGGGAAGGAGTAAGGGGGGGGACAGAATACTAAAAACATAGCGATTAATTTTCAGTATGTTTTAGTTAGTAGTACACCTCAGAGGATGTGCTAAAATGTTCAGCTCATAAATTTGTGAAAGGTTAATTAATATAAAGTGTCTAGGTTTGTGGACAATATAAACTTCATCAGCTAGCTGCTGGTTAGCTGAAGAAAAGCTTCAGCACTAAGCCAGCACTGTCCCTTGCTTGGTGTAAAGGATACGTCTGGGGAGGTGTGGTAGAAATTAAGACACAAAGCACACCTTTCTTTTTAATTCTGCTGTTTTTAGTTTCCCTTCTCTTCCAGTTCCTTCACTTCCTTCCGGTTCCTCCACAGCAGAAATACAGCGCACCCTCTAAGCATGTAGAAAGATTCTCTGAATAGAATTTGGCTTACTTTTTGGTGAGTTCAAAATTGAACTCCTCAGTCTCCCCCCCCCCTCACAGCTGTAAGCAACAGTGACGACCCTCTAGATCAGGCTTCCTCAACCTCGGCCCACCAGATGTTTTTGGCCTACAACTCCCATGATCCCTAGCTAGCAGGACCAGTGGTCAGGGATGATGGGAATTGTAGTCTCAAAACATCTGGAGGAACAAACTTAGTTGGTCTCTAAGGTGCTACTGGAAGGAATTTTTTTATTTTGTTTTGACTATGACAGACCAACAGGGCTGTCTACCTGTAACATCTGGAGGGCCAAGGTTGAGGAAGCCTGCTCTAGATCAGGGTTTCTCAAACTTGGGTCTCCAGCTGTTTTTGGACTACAACTCCCATCATTCCTAGCTAGCAAGACCGGTGGTCAGAGATGATGGGAGTTGTAGTCCAAAAGTAGCTGGAGACTCACGTTTGGGAAAAATTGCTCTAGATCCTGGTGGCCAATGTGCTTCTCTCCAAATATTGTTGGGCAATATCCCTCATCAGCCCCGGCCAATGGTTAGGGTCATCTTCAGGGTCCACCTTCTGCTATCCCTACCCTACTAGATACATGTTGCATTTTCTAAACAGGTTATTTTAGTTACAGGTAGGTAGCCGTGTTGGTCTGCCATAGTCAAAACAAAATAATAATAAAAAAAGAATTCCTTCCAGTAGCACCTTAGAGACGAACTAAGTTTGTTCTTGGTATGAGCTTTCGTGTATCTGAACAGGTATCTGAAGAAGTGCGCATGCACACGAAAGCTCATACTAAGAACAAACTTAGTTGGTCTCTAAGGTGCTACTGGAAGGAATTAGGTTATTTTAGGACATCTACAGTAGAGCAGGGATGGGAAACTAGATCAAGCTAGCAGGCTAGATCCATTGGCTGGATCCCACCTGTCAACTACCTCATGTCACAATCATGTCAGGTGAGCCATTTTTGCCGACACAGCTTGAAATCAATCAGGCTGTGTTCACAACCTCCCGTTTTGGCCCAACCATAGCTTTACCTGCACCACACCCCGTGTTGCATCTTGCCTCAGGTCAGTGGTGGCAGGTGTCCACTGGGACATGTGGGGCAGAATGCATGAAGCCCAGCAGTAGGTGGAGTCAGAACCTACAATGGGCAGATCCAACTCTTTATCATTGTGTACCCATTCTCTCTGGCGAGTTTTAGAAGAGCAACGCTGAGGCAAAAGAGAAGGAAGCAGCCAACCTCTGGACTGGTTATAAGTAAGAAAGCAGGTGGGCTTGGATGAATTAAGATGGAGGTTGGTGCGGTGGTGCCCCATTTGCCCCATTGGACCTCAGGTTAAAGGCAGGTGGGTGTGGCTTGACAGAAACAGACTTGTAGCTCAAACAGGGAGGTCTGGCCTATAGACTGGAGGTTCCTCGTTGCTGGGGTCATTCTGCCACTATTCTTGGGCAGTAACAGGATTGAATGAAGTGAGGTGGCAAGGCTGGCCTTTGCAGAAAACTTAATGGGAAGGCAGGGCTTTCTTCATAGCCAGGCACACATTGTACCACAAAGCCAATCTTGTAATGTTTAACACGCCTGCTTTCTAGCAGCAGATTTCATAGGACGATAATTACAGCAAGACAGTTTGTGACTGCGTAAGCCAATGGCTTCGAGCTGTTTCGAGATTCTTTGCCAAAAGGCATTTTCACACATGAGGCTTAAAGCGGTGGTTGCCTAAACCAGTCGGTAATGCAAATGCTTAATCCTCATGTCTTGAGCTTTTTGTATTTTTTTAAACCTACCTAAGGTTTGTTCCAAGTCGACACCACCCAAACACTTTCCACTTCTCTCTTCCCCACCCCCTTTCTTTGTTCTGTAGCGATGCTTTTTCGAAGCTCACTGTATTTGAGCAAGTTAGAGCCCAAAGATAATATAATGTCATGATCCTGGCTTTGTGTCATATCCAAATGTTTCTGAAAGAGATCAAAGAAGAGTGAAGCAACTCAGCTCATTGATCTACAGGTGATGGTGCTCTTAGAAATTAGAGCTTTCACTTTATTATCACAGTGCTTAGGACAGCCTTCCACTTCAGGAAATCTTGGGAATTGTCTTAACACCAAACAGACTATAACTGGCGGGGGGGTGGAGGAGCTGTCAAGAGCTGGCAGGCTTCTCAGCATGAGGCTGCCCCATGTGGTGAATCACTGAACTGCAGATGGAAGGCTTCTCAGTGAAGACTCCAGAAGACTGACTCCACCCACCCAGACTGACCATTAGATCCTTCTAGGAGAGCTCCTGCAGCATCCTTGGTCATTCATTGGTCCTAACTTGTTCCAGAGCAACTGGTTCCAGCTCACAACTCACGTCAACCTACTTCTCCACCAGCAATGGAGGCAGAGGGTGGCTGCCCAAGGTTCAGCAACAGTAAGAGAGGGCCCAGTAGACTGGTCTCATTCCCTCCAACATTTTTCTGATGAAACTAGGGAAGCCCTATTCAATAACAACAACTACTACAACAACAGTTTCATTATTTGTACCCCACCCATCTGACTGGGTTGCCCCAGCCACTCTGGGTGTCTTCTAACATATATAAATCATAATAAAACATTAAACATTGAAAAACGCCCCTATACAGGGCTGCCTTCAAATGTCTTCTAAAGGTTGCATAGTTACTTATCTCCTTGGCTTGGGAGTCTTATAACTCCATACACTCCAACATTTCTCCAATGAAAATAAGGCTGTCTGGATAAAGGGGAAACAAGGAAACTATGGAGGGGTGAATGGGAAGTAAAATATTGGGGGAAACCAAATATGTAATTAACTTTTGAAAATCAAAATAAAACTGTAAAAGGAAAGGAAAGGATTAGTGGAACATTCTGGAATCAAATCAGAAACTGTGACGGCTTCTGTAAATCTAGGACTGTTCCTGGAAAATAGGGACACTTGGAGCGTCTGCCAGTGTGGTGTAGTGGTTAAGAGCGGTAGACTCGTAATCTGGTGAACCGGGTTCGCGTCTCCGCTCCTCCACATGCAGCTGCTGGGTGACCTTGGGCTAGTCACACTTCTCTGAAGTCTCTCAGCCCCACTCACCCCACAGAGTGTTTGTTGTGGGGGAGGAAGGGAAAGGAGAATGTTAGCCGCTTTGAGACTCCTTCGGGTAGTGATAAAGCGAGATATCAAATCCAAACTCCTCATCCTCTTCTTTTTCTGCAGGGAGGGAGTTCCACAGCTTAGGGGCTACCACAGAGAATGTCCTTGAGGAGGACATGGCTCATGTGCAGTTTGGAGTGTGCCCTGGGGAGCAGGCATTGACTTTGGAGAATCCTGGGGGCCATATAGGGAGGCCCAGAAAGCTGCATTCATCCCTTGAGCCTGAGGCTCCCATCCCTTGGCACAAACCCTATAGCTGCCATTGGCAAGGACACAGCGAATGGTGTTTTTGTCAAAGCATCTGTATTTCTACTTTGCTGATCATTCAGCACCGGCCCTGGAGGCACCCAGCTCCTGGCACACCTGATCTTTTACAAGGGGAGGGGGGACGTATTTTGATTCATCTCCAAGTGCTGAACAAGGTGTTTGAGTCGGTTTGCTTCATTGTCAGGCCTTCGTTTTAAAACTTCAGGTGTTTCCAGGTGAACGTAGAAGCAAATCAGCCAAAGGCTGGAAAAAAGAGGCCAGGCGGGGCGGGGGGCGTCAAATATATAAAATATTATGATGAGCTTGGCAGCCTTCTGAAGCTGAAGGCAATGAAGTTTCACCACCAGAGAAATTGCATAGATCTCGATTAAAAAAATAAAATGGCTTGCAAATGGGTGTAAATAAAATTATTGATTTGCTTATTTATTTAGTAATAGTTTTGCATTTGTGCCCTGCTTTTGCCTTTACAGTGGTACCTCTGGTTATGAACTTAATTCATTCCGGAGGTCCTTTCTTAACCTGAAACCATTCTTAATCTGAGGTACCACTTTAGCTAATGGGGCCTCCTGCTGCCGGCAGCATATGATTTCTGTTCTCATCCTGAGGTAAAGTCCTTAACCTGAGGTACTACTTCCGGGTTAGCGGAGTCTGTAACCTGAGGTGTTTGTAACCCGAGGTACCACTGTACTTCATCCTGCAAATGCAATTCACATGCAGGTTGTTTGTTTTTATTGAATTTATATACCGCCCTATACCCGGAGGTTGTACCTGGCCTGCTATAAGCGGAGCAAGAGATCATATGTAGCAATGCAGGAATGAAATCTAAGAGGTTGTCTATACTAGAGTTTACTGTTTGTTTGCCCTCCCAATTAATTTGCATAGTCTACATGGCATTGCCTTCAAACAATGCCAGTCTTGAAGCTTTCCCCTTGTAAATCTGGGTTTATCTGAATGGGGGTATTCCAATAAGTTGAGGGAAATTGACAGGGGAGGTGCATCCCATTCTGCTGCCTGAGGAGAAATGGGAAGGTGCTACCCTCGCCAAAGCCTCCTTTACCTGTGCCATGCATGGGGAATGATATATGATGAATTGAAAAGGATGTTGAAAATAATGTTTGTAAAGAAAACAAAATCAGAAGCTTTTCTTTTGGGAATTATAACTACCTAAACTATATAGGAATTTACTTATGTACACTATTACAGAGGCAAGAATGCTACTCGCCCCAAAATGGAAAGAAGCAGAAGTCCCAGCAAAGAAAGAATGGATACAAAAACTGATGGAATATGCAGAAATGGCAAAACTTACCGGAAGAATAAGAAATCGAGATAACAAACTTTTTATAAAAGAATGGAAATGGTTTATTGAATATTTACAGATAAATTGTAAACAGATAATAACATTGGCAGGATTATTATAATAACCTGCAGTTTTATAAGAGCATATATTTAAAGAAGGTGAATAAATGAGCAAATTAAGTTAATTCGGATATGCTGAAGATATCAAAAATAAATTCAAGGAACCGCAGAAGGGGGAGGGAGGAAGTCAAGCTTTGAAATGTTAAAATGATTGTAAAATTAGTGAAATGTATAAACCTGAAAAGCATAAAAAAATAAAAAATACCTGGGACCTGCAGCAGCAACAGCAGAGATAGAGGTGGGGTTCCTTCAGGAGCAACCCCTCTTGTGGTTCTGCCCCATGGGCAGGCTGGCCCTGGAAACCGGACTCCAAACTACTCTACTCAGGGTCACAGACAATTTTGGGGGTGGGTGGTTCAATTGTTACTTTCAGGTGCTCCTCTTTCCATGTCCACTATTTCTTCAATTCTTTCATTTCTCTTCTGGCTGTGCTCGTAACTATTTCCAGTAGACTCTCGAACTAATGTTCTCTTCCTCTTCTGTTCCCCCAGATTCGCACTAATGCAAAAAAAAAAAACCTGCACATACAAACCAGTGGTGTAGCACAGGTTGTTGGTGCCCAGGGCATATGTGTGCACACCGCTCCAGCCCAAGTCTTTACCACCAACCAAGTCACAGCGGTCTGAGCCAGTGATAAGTGAGGCAAAGCAAGGGAAGGGAGAAAGAGGCTCAAAGCTGCCCTGCGGGGGAAAGCTGTGTGTGTGTGTGTGTGTGTGTGTGTGTGTGTGTGTGTGTGTGTGTTGTGTTGTGTTTTCTCAATCTTCTTCAACCCTAATTATAAAAGAAGTTTGCTAATTCCTATTTAACTATGAGCAGCATTACCCCTCAACAACCCCAAAAAGTGCTTTCAGGCAGCTGTCCCCTTTCAGGATATACAAAATTATAAAGCAGGGTGGGCTGAACGCTGCAGCCGACTTAGAAAGGTTGCTGATGCAGTCTGCCATTTGTACAAAGAGGGAATATGCAATAGGGGTGTGCTTTTGTTTGGTAATGAGTGGGACAATGAAACAATTGGGAACCATTTGTTTCATTTATTGCTAGTAAAGAAATGAATGTAAGACTTTCAATATTCCATTCATTAGGAAACAAATGCCATATATTCATTTGGAACTTATTTGGAGTCACTTTAATTTTAATTTTCTTCTAGTTGCTGGAATAGCTCACAGGAGAGACAGGGGAGGGGAGTGGGGGGAGGATGGCATAATTTGTGACCCTGTTGCTGGACAATAACTCTCCCCCTCCCACTGGGAATGATGGGGGAAGTGTGATCCAGCCCATTCTCCTTGACCTCTCAATAGTTTTCAGTACCGTTGGCCACAATATCCTACTGGAGTGGCTCAGGGAGATGGGGTTGCAGGCACTATACTTCATTGATTGAGGATGCGGGTGGTGCTGTGGTGTAAATCACTGAGCCTCTTGGACTTGCCGATCAGAAGGTCAGTGGTTCGAATCTCTGTGACGTGGTGAGCTCCCGTTGCTCTGTCCCAGCTCCTGCCAACCTAGCAGTCTGAAAGCACACCAGTGTAAGTAGATAAATAGGTATCGCTGGGAAGGTAAATGGCATTTCTGTGCGCTCTGGTTTCCGTCACGGTGTTCTGTTGTGCCAGAAGCAGTTTACTCATGCTGGCCACATGACCGGAAAGCTGTCTGTGGACAAACGCCAGCTCCCTCGGCCTGAAAGCGAGATGAACGCCGCAACCCCAACCTTTGACTGGACTTAACCGTCCAGGGGTCCTTTACCTTTTACCTTTACCTTTAACTTCAGTGATTCTTCTCCTGCCTCCAGGGCCATTGTTCAGCACCATAGAAGTTGTTCGGTGTCCCACAGGATCCCACTTTCAGAGCTTCCATCTCAATCTGGAAACGTCTGGAGAGAAGCTGGTGTGCGGAACGATATGGTGTGGGGCTGGGGCTTGCATGTATGCCCCCCACCCTGCTTTTAGTCCACATGCATCCAAGCAAACATTGGGCTTGTGAGTAACTTCAGGATAAATAGGATTAGGATTATAGGTGCAATTCACAAAGACCTGGCTGGCTCTGAGAAAAACGGCCACTGCTACTCATTTTAAGAAGATTTGCACATTCAGAGACCCTCCTATGCATCCAACCCCACCCCCCCAAAACCCCTTGTCATCCTACCCTTTTCACACTGGAGTAATAAAACATTTCAGTAGCCATTTTTTCCCAATGTAAAATTTCCAAACGCTGACTTTTCCTCCCAATCCAAGAAGAAAATGTGTGAGGCTAAAGGGTCAAACTTCCTCAGAGGACTGGAAATCCATTTCTTTGGCAGTCTTGCAAATGCTACAACCCTGTTTTCAAAAGGCTGCTTCTTCCCTTTTAGGTTGGTATTGGATTCCCCCCTTCTTTCTATTTTCTTTCTGTGCTTGCACACTCTGTTCTGTTTTTCATATTGCTAGAACCACTCGTCACTTCTCTGCATGATCTTTCTATTGGTCGTTAAGGGTAGGGCATCAATCAATCTTGAGGTCACTTCCAAAAACAAAAAACAAAACCCCAGCAGTGTGGAGTTTGTATTTAATAAATCATTTAGCTGTGCCCTCAGCCACAGAAGTTCTATAGTTAGTTTACAATCATTAAAAAAGGAGTATAAAATAATTGCAACAATTTTTTAATGGCCGTGTTAAAATGATGGCAAATGTCTAAAGTCTCCTGCTCCTGAAAAGATGATGATGTAGATGCCATGTTCTCCTCTTGAGGATATTTCAACATTAGGTGCTGCAACTAAAAAGGTGGTCTCTGGTTGATACCCAGCTCACTTCAAATGGCAGAAGAGCCTCAGAAGATGCCCTTTGTGCAGGGATGAGAACCTGTGGCCATTCACCTGTTGTTAGATTCCAACCCCTATCAGCCGAAGCTAGCAAAGTCAACGGCCAGGGATGATGCTCATCCAGCAGTGGTCCCCATAGTGAATAGACAAATCCACTAGTTCTGAACCTCTGCTGTAGATGCTGCAACTTTCTGGTGAGGAAGGAAGTTGCCTGGGCTCTATTTTCGGTGGAGTTCAGCGGGACAGACAGAGGGAAAGTTCCCTTGTGGAGCCATTTCTCATGTAAATGTTTTGGGAGGAGAGCTAGCATTCTTCAGAGGCATGGCCAGATTTAGGTTTGATGAGGTCCTAAGCTACTAAAGGTAATGGGGCCCTTTATATGTCCAGCTGTCCTTTGTCAACAACAAATTGCCTTTGTTTTTTGTGTTGAATATATGCTATATGGTAATTTATGGGTCCATACACAATAGGTCCATACACAACACAAAACACTGTTGCTGTATGTATATTTTATTTGTTTTTTTTATCTTATATTTTGGAAATGTACCGGTACATCCAGTTTTTTCCCTTTAATTTTTTGGGGGCCCCCAAGAGAATGGGGCCCTAGACTATAGCTTGTTTAGCTTATACATAAATCTGGCATTGTTCAGAGGGGTGTGTGTGTGTGTGTGTGTGTGTGTGTGTGTGTGTATGAGAGAGAGAGAGAGAGAGAGAGAGAGAGAGAGAGAGAGAGAGAGAGAGAGAGAGAGAGTTCTCATTTTTATACTGCAATATATTTACAAGAGACTTGGTGGGGGGGTATTTAATTTTTAACAATAGAAGTGAAATTAATGGTTCTGCTTCCCCCCTTAGTTATGACAATCGATTTGTATCAGTATCTGCAGCTCAGTAGAAACATTGGACCCTTTCCCTAGCTGTATTCCCATTTCTACCAAGCATGCAAAGGGACGCGGGTGGCGCTGTGGTCTAAACCACAGAGCATAGAGCTTGCTGATCAGAAGGTTGGCGGTTCGAATCCCTGCAACGGGCTGAGCACCCGTTGTTCGGTCCCAGCTCTTGCCAACCTAGCAGTTCAAAAACACACCAGTGCAAGTAAATAAATAGGTACCACTCCGGCGGGAAGGTAAACGGCGTTTCAGTGCGCTACTCTGGTTCGCCAGAAGCGGCTTAGTCATGCTGGCCACATGACCTGGAAGCTGTCTGCAGACAAACGCCGGCTCCCTCCTCCTATAGAGCAAGATGAGCGCTGCAACTCCAGAGTCGTCCACAACTGGACCTAACGGTCAGGGGTACCTTTACCTTTACCTTTACTAAGCATGCAGGCTTTACACCTGCATACCTGGGTAGCTGCTTAATGTGTAACAAATGGAAACCCTCAGTGGAAGTGAATGAAAGCAGGGCTTAGACTATCTACCCATTACATTAAACAAAATACTGTTGAGAGAATTACTGTAATGTATTGGATCCTAAATACTGACATAACTCAGCCACTCTTTTCTCTTCCAGGTTAAAAATAAACTAAAAATAAACAACCCCTGTCCATACCTCGTATAAATGTCATTTAATCCTCACGAGGGGCACACGATGACATTGTTATTGTTTCTTTATTCTCAACAATATGTGTGGCGCTCACATCACTCAACTGGATACATGGGCTCAGGAGTGCTGTTCCCTTCCATGGGTGCAGCGTTCTTTGAAATTAACACCTTGCACTTGTCACATCAGGTTGGTAATCTGTTATTCTGGTGCCGCCTGTATAGAAACCGTTAATCATCCCCCCGCTCTTCTTGGCCTCCATTCTATTCGTGAGAGTGACACCTAGGGAAAAGTAAGTTGTTATGGCGTGACAATTCTGGGCAAAGATGAGTTATAGTGCCGTAAACAGAGCCGAGGAACGAGATTATGTTCCACACAGTGATGGATATTCTGCTCCGTGTTTCAAGCAGAAGGAATATCTGAAGTGCAACAAGGGTGGATGGAAAAGGCTTTTCTGTTTTTCTGACTTTAAATAATGTGCTATAAAATGTTTTCAGTGTTGTTGCTGTCGTGTTTAATTGCTCTCTCTTTGTTCCATTTAGAGCTTTAGAAAATGGGATCCCCGACTTCCTGTTTTGGGACAAGTCCAATTTGAATGGGAGATTGATGTCAAGAATACTTCTGTGAAAGCGGGTTCTCCTTCATGGAGAGCACGTGTTGCGGTGGGGGCTAACAAGTCACCCCTCTGTTGCTGGGCGGGTTAGGATAGATGGCCATGGCAAGTGATTGAGCCCTGTGGGTTGCTGGGGAGAATGTTATGTAGCAATGTTTGATGGACAGCTCAGAGGTTATATATTCTCAGTGCACGCAGCACGCAGCCCTCTTTGCTGTGTGCATTGGATCACCCGCCCTCACTCCCTATATTTAGGCTTGTGCGTTGGCCTTGCTATGCCTGTCATGGGGTCATTTGCTTTTGGGGCAGGGGCCTGGTGGGAATTTTTCCATCTGGCTGATTGGCTGTTGCCATTTGGTTTTCGCCTACTGCGTAGCAATTAGTCACAACTTGTAAGGTTTGCGGTTAGGCATTGGTTATTAAATTGGTTGGTGGAGGGGTTAGGATTGGCTGTGCCTGCCCCTCCAATGCTGCTGCGCGGGGAATTCCGTTAAAGGAATCCAGGGGCTCACCATGCTTTTGTCTGTTCCCCTGCTCAGGGGTTAGGGCCACGCAAGAGCCCCTGGGAACATTAGGGGAGAGGCGAGGGCCCAGGCCCCTGACCCCCATTCTCTCCCCAAAGTGTTTTCCCTTTACTGACTTCCACTAACCAGGCGGATGTCAGGCTGCCCCCAGGAGGGGACAGATAGTTGGAACCAATGCCTAAGCAACCACTCACATTCTGTATTTTAATAAAGTTGTGGTCAAAATCATGCCAAAAACCTTAAACTTAAATTACTGTGTGTAGTGTGAGTTATTTTGGGGGGTGGCTTGGGGGACCTCGACATGCAAGTTGTATTCCGCAGAGAAAAGGAATGTTTTGCTGAAGCCATTACCATAGCCCAATAATCGCAGTGCTTCAGTTGAAATACTTGGTGCATTTCCGTCCTTTCCATGGCTGATATTCAACTGAGTTTTACTCAGAGTAGAGCTGCTAAAATTAACGGTCCTAATTTATGGTATCTTCACATTAGCAGATTGGAACGCTGTGAGGTCATTTCCTCCCACTGTGTTTCTAAGCCGCTTTCTTCTGCTGCAGTTCACACCAGATCGGGAGCAGGGAAGTCTTCACCCAGTGATTTCTTTCCCCACATCAAGCTCCAGTTCAGTGAAGATTTCATCTGTGCACGCGCCGACATCTGCACATGCGCAAAATCTTCCCAAACAGTTCACACCAAAATGGAAATGCGGCTTCCATATTGGAATGAAACAGAAGCTGCTTTGAGGGGGGAAAGCACATCATACAGGCATATTTCTCTAAAAGCTACGGGATACAAACAGATTGCAACTAACATTGTTTGAACCCAGCTTAAAATAAGTGTAGCGGAAGCACACTGGAGCCACATTATGCAGTAATGTGAACACACCCTTAGTTATGTTCATTAATTTCAGTGGGTCTACTCTTTGTAAAACTTAGTGGAATACCACTCCATGCTTTTGCATAGATCTCATGAATTTCAAGGAGACCTGCCCTGTGGGTTGTACCCCTACTTTTGCGATCTTGTTATTATACATAGCTAGGTAAAGGTAAAGGGACCCCTGACCATTAGGTCCAGTCGTGACTGACTCTGGGGTTGCTGCGCTCATCTCGCATTATTGGCTGAGGGAGCTGGCGTACAGCTTCCAGGTCATGTGGCCAGCATGACAAAGCCGCTTCTGGCAAACCAGAGCAGCGCACAGAAACGGCGTTTACCTTCCCGCTGCAGTGGTACCTATTGATCTTCTTGCACTTTGACGTGCTTTCAAACTGCTAGGTTGGCAGGAGCAGGGACCGAGCAATGGGAGCTCACCCCGTCACGGGGATTCGAACCGCAGACCTTCTGATCGGCAAGCCCTAGGCTCTGTGGTTTAACCCACAGCGCCACCCGCGTCCCTACATAGCTAGCTAATATTAATATTAAGAGGCTGGTTCTTGTTCAACTACCTTGCTGCTTCTTGACAATTTCATTCAACTGCAGCTGTGTGCTAGTTGCCTGTAACTCAAATAACCAAGATGATTCTCTGCCACCTTTCTCAAAGCAGCCGCCACCCATCTTGCCCCTTCATGTGGCACAACGAAAACCCGTGTAAATTTACCCAGCTTGTGGGGGGGGGTGTTAAATGTGATTAAAAATCCTCTCAGAGACTTCAACCTCTTGAGGCAATTTGACTGCCCTTGAACAAACTGTCAGTAAGTTCTCGCTCAGAGATTACATTACACAGATAAATTACTTCACAACACATGCATCCTAGATTTTTTATTTTGGCTTGAAATAGCTTGGAAAAGGGGGCAGGAAATCAATCCTTTTCAGTCTGATTTTTTGAAAATAGCACTGGCCCACCTGAGCTCTGGAGCTGTTGTTAAAAGGAGGGAGAGGAAGTGGGGGACTCAGATAATACTTTGGCCTGCAAGTGGTGTCATTTAATTATTATTGATAGGAAAGAAAGGAGAACACATTGCTGTGTCACACAATCAGATTTGTTCCCTCTCTGAGCTGTTCTCCCCATCCATTGGTCATGTGGAAACTGCATCCATCTGTTGGTCGTGTGTCTGAATGTTGAAGAACAACTTCCAGAGGGTGGTAATGGGACAAAATTTGATTTGGTTCACATTTAAAGGCAAGCCTTCCTAATTCCCACTTTCCAAAACCGAAAAACAGTGAAAACAGCGCTTTGAAATTTGCAGCCTAATAATGTGTATAAAAATGCACACACTATGGCGACATGTACATATAAATTCACATATTAGTGAAAATAACATACAAAATGCATTATATGAGAGGAAATTGATTTGCAAAAATGTATATATTAGGGGAAATTGCATACAGAATTTTGCATTAAAATGCTGGTGAATTTCCATGATTATTTTTTTTAAAAAAACAAGAATGGAAACTGATATGGAGATGTGGAGAAATGAAGATGGGGAAAATGAGAAACTGAAATTGACATCTCTAATTTTCCCTCCTAAAGGGTAGTCTGTGGCAACAAGACTTTGTAGCCCCATACAGAGTAACAGTGGAATTCTATAATCTCAACTCAGAAGTCCAGTGGTACCTTGGTTTTCGAACAGAATGCTTTCCGGGAGTCCGCTTGACTCCCGGAACCGTTCAAAAACCAAAGTGCGGCTTCCAATTGGCTGCAGGAGTGTCCTGCAGCCAATCAGAAGCCGCGGAAGCCGTGCCAGATGTTTGGCTTCTGAAAATCGTTTGAAAACAGGAACACTCACTTCCGGGTTTCGATCGTTTGGGAGCCAATTTGTTCGGGAGCCAAGGCATTCAGCTTCCAAGGTATGACTGTAAATCCCATTGGGTTCAGTGAGCTTTACTCCCAGCCAGCTGAGTGAATATGAGAAGGCAACCTTAAACAACTGAAGCATAGAGTCCACCTCTCATTGGTAACTGACAGTATAATATTTACTGGCCCTAAAGGTTGTTCAGAAATCATTGCTGATATGAATAACATGAGCATTTGGCACTCATACAATAAGTTCCATACATAGATTTTTCAGAGTGTTTTATGAGTTGCTTTAATTAATTCAGTGCTCCTAGCAAATAAAACGTATAGAACGAACAAATCCTGGAAAGCCATCAAAGCCAACAGAGCCAGGATTCTTTAGAATTCATTGGAACCTGTTGAAATTTGCAATTAACCAGAAGGACTTGTAACAAAGTGTTGCAGTATATTCTCATCCCTTAACAGTAGAGCTTCTTTCCAGGGTCCCAGTCAGCTAGTCATGCCCATCTGCATGATACTCCATTTTGTTCACCCCAGTTTTCCATTTTTTTCTTTTCCCAATCTCTCTCTCTCTCTCTCTCTCTCTCTCTCTCTCTCTGTGTGTGTGTGTGTGTGTGTGTGTGTGTACTTCTGCAAACTTTGTGTTGTCCTGAGAACATACCCTCCAGCATTTCTCCAAATGAAAATAGGGGTGTCCTACAATCATTCCATATCTTAGTTTGGATTGGAGAACCTCAAGTCAAATTCTCATGAACTTTCAACTCTGCAACTGACTGTCATTTGCGGTACTAAAATCATGTTAAGGTCAAACATAGTATATCCAAAACACTAAAACGCCCCTCAGCCCAACCATCTGCTCTTGTCTTTAATGTTCAGTCTTTTTTCATTCATCCATACTTTTGAAATATACATTCCCAATTTGACCATGCAACAACAAAGGGTTAGTTGTGCTCCAAGAGTCCTGAACTGACCCTCATTCTGATGGGACTTTCCACGCAACTGGTTGAAGTGAGAACCAATTCCATGGATTTCCTACAGGAAATGCCACAGTACTTTGAGAGACTCAACTTACTCGGTTCAGGGTTCTCAAAAGAAAGAAATGGAGCAGATAAGATTTCAAACTTTGGAGCTCAAATCCAAACCACTTTGGTCTGGAACTTGAGACTAGAAATAACTCAAGCAGGATTTCTTGAAAGATTTCCAGGACCTTCTGGGGTTTGGCTTGTCCAGTAAATACTCCAGGAATAGCCTTTCGGAGGGATATTTTTCAGCAATGTTTGACTTCCTGTTGCATGCTGAACCAGAATATTCAATTTATTTTCTCTCCCTTTCTTTTCTTTTTCAAAGAAAGAACTTCCCATACTTATTTTAAAATTCTAGAAGGTTCACGCTCAGTTCAGCTAGAGGTTAGGCCACAGATTCCTCTTTGGTCAAAGGAACTGGTCTGCTTATACGTGCTGCGTGACCTGAAAGCAATTGAGAACATTGCTGAATAGTAATATTTCCAAGATTCGAGACAGGAACAGAAGAATGAGAAGGCAGCTCGGTGCACTTTTTGAATACTTTAAATATTTGGATCCACCACACAGAGCCATTGAGGGGGAGGAACCACATATCCATTTATAGAGCTGTAAAATACAGCTATATAAATAACCAGTTCATATAAACAACAACAGCATGGATTTCCTGCCCCTTAACTGTAATGATGACTCAGTCTCCAAAGCTTGTGTGATTCTGATGCAATGGGACAACTCCCACATATTACATGGTTGTAGTCTAGACCTCAGGACCGATATCTGTAGGATCATCAAGGAACTTCTGCAGAAGCTTGAAGCCAAGCCCAGAACACCAATGAAGAGGACAGAAGCAGGGAATAACCAGAAGCACCCCAAATCTGAAACAGGATTACACAGCTGTGTAGCCTGCCATACACTCAGGAAACTTCCTGGATCTCATGTGCACACAGAAGGTCCCAGGTTCAATCTCTGGGCTCTCCAGGCAGGGTTGAGAATGTCCTTTGTCTGAAGCCCTGGAGAAGTGCTGAAACTGCCAGTCAGTATCAACCATGATGGACCAATGATCTGACTCAGAATAGAGAAGCTACCTCCTTTTCTATTAGGTGGTTACAGGCAAATGTATCGAACTCTGTTTTCATCACTGTCACCTTTCAGGAGAATACCTCTAGGCAGCTTCCGACTTGGCTTGTTGCTTCTTCACCTGGGTTAAGCTTGTCCTCAAAGTCTGAGCAGGCCCTAGCAAAATACCTTCTGGTGGACCTAGTGATTGTTCAGAAGCATCACCGTGATCTGCTGTGGGCTGCTCAGATTATCCACAAGGCTCCTGGCTTAGTATTGCTGCCAGGGAATTCTGGGAAATTAACTAGCAGCCCCATTTTGGAGTTTCTGTAAATGACTTAAATGGTGGGCAGCTCACAGACTGAACTGCTTGGTGTAGATCAGGGATAGCCATTGTGGTACCCTCCAGATGTTGTGGACTCTCATCGTTTCTGACCGTTGGCTAGGATGGCTGGGGCTGATGGGTGCTGCAATCCAAAATATATGAAGGGCTATATTTGAAGCAGGGATGCGGGTGGCATTGTGGTCTAAACCACAGAGCCTAGGGCTTGCCGATCAGAAGGTCGGCGGTTTGAATCCCCGCGACGGGGGGAGCTCCTGTTGCTCGGTCCCAGCTCCTGCCAACCTAGCAGTACGAAAGCACATCAAAGTGCAAGTAGGTACCACTCCGGCGGGAAGGTAAACGGCGTTTCCGTGTGCTGCTCTGGTTCACCAGAAGCGGTTTAGTCATGCTGGCCACATGACCTGGAAGCTGTACTCCAACTCCCTCGGCCAGTAAAGTGAGATAAGCGCCGCAACCCCAGAGTCGTCCGCGACTGGACCTAATGGTCAGGGGTCCCTTTATATTTGAAGCACGGGGACCAACCCCTGCCTAGAGCTGATAGTTTGCACTATTTCATCCATTTACGTTCAAAGAGCACCATCTTCTGCCTCTTGGAAATGCCCGTTCTCAAAGAGACTTTTATTTGCACCTTGAGCAACTCTTTTTATTTGCACCTTGAGCAACTCTTTTCTCCCATAGACTGCTTCCTTCCTCCTTGTTTTAGTTTTGTACTAGAGAAGTGAAGTGGAAGCAGAAAAATTACTGCAGATTGACATGCCTTTAGAACAGGAGGTCACCCTACTTTTGAATATGTTCCACTGAAACCAACAGGTCTGCCTCTTGAAGGACATATATTTAAAATACAGTACCTCCAAGCAGGAGAAGCCACACACATGCATCTGAGGGCAGTCTTTTTTCTTTTCCTTTTTTGAAAGCAACCCTTACCACATGAATTCTACAGCTGAGGTACCACTGAGTATTAGTCACAGGCTGACGCAATGTGTGGCATTACACACACACACCCCACATATGTACAACCTTGGGGGTCGCTGATAGTACCCTTTCTAATTTCCAGGCCAGGAACAAGAGTGAGAGAGGATGGGCAGTGCAGGGGTCTTCAGAATCAGAGCTGCTCTTTCTTGAAGTGAGTGAAGGATAATATTGGCACCAGGTTTCCTTTGACTTGAAGCTAATTAGCACACCCACGGCCACACACAAAGCAAGCCTGGCAGCGGATGAGCTCATAAACCACACTCTGTAATCGACGTTGCTGGCAGCACTTTGCTCTCGGTTATGTTGCAAACGGTTCTCTTGCTGACTCGGCTGAATCTTTCTGTGGCTGCCTTGGATAACACAGTGGGCCTAAACTGCTTTTATGAGCTATAGCTGCCAAAGGTCTATTATAAGGCTTCATACAAAGTGCATGTGTGTGTGTGTGTGTGTGTGGTGTGTGTGTGTGTGTGCACATATATTGTGTGTTTGTAATTAATTAATTTGTGAATCACCTTCTGCATTACTCTTAAGGCGATTCCACAAAACAACGGAGTCTAATTCTAATACTATTTTAATTCTATTCGTATTTAATTACATTTTAATGATGTCTTTTCTATGTTTTTAGCTTGTTCTGTTTTATATGTGCATACTGCCTTGCTTCCAGACTGGGGAAAGGTGGGAAAGAAGAAGAAGAAGAAGAAGAAGAAGAAGAAGAAGAAGAAGAAGATCCTCCACCATAGAACAAGGAAAAATAGGTTTAAATACAATACAAAATGACCTTTCCAGTCCACTGGAAAAGCATATTTCTGTGCTTCTTGAGGTGATAAAGACATAGCATTAGAAATAGGCATCCTTTGTTGAAGAAAGAGGAATGATCCAGATGTTGCTAAACCACAACTCCCATCAGCCCCATGTAAGTCTGGTGGGAGTTGTAGTTCCGTGGCATCTGAATGCCAGAGGTGCTCCACACCCAATCTGTGGGATGATGAAGGAAGCAACTTTCAGGAGGCAATTGGTGGGCAGCAAGTGCAAGGGACGCGGGTGGTGCTGTGGGTTAAACCACAGTGCCTAGGGCTTGCCGATCAGAAGGTCGGCGGTTCGAATCCCCGCGATGGGGTGAGCTCCCGTTGCTCGGTCCCTGCTCCTGCCAACCTAGCAGTTCAAAAGCACATCAAAGTGCAAGTAGATAAATATGTACCGCTGCAGCGGGAAGGTAAACGGTGTTTCCGTGTGCTGCTCTGGTTCGCCAGAAGTGGCTTAGTCAAGCTGGCTACATGACCTGGAAGCTGTACGCCGGCTCCCTCGGCCAATAATGCAAGATGAGGGCCACAACCCCAGAGTCGGACACGACTGGACCTAATGGTCAGGGGTCCCTTTACCTTTACCTTTACCTTAAGTGCAAATCAGAGAAAGACTGAAAATCTCACTCTCATATACACAACTTGCTTCCTCCTTACTTAGCCAACCAGTGATTGGACTAATTCTTACACCTCCTCCCCACTATAAAGAACCTTAGAAATGTCAGTGCTGTGGCACCAAAGTATGATTCCCACCCACCCCACCCCCGCCCGCCCCCAAAGCAAACTGAAGAGGGATGTTCTCCAGGATCACAGCAGGGAAGGAAGGCGTAACCCCGCGGCCCCATCCCTGCTGTTTATCAGTTTCCCTCAGCAGTTGCATCTTACATAAACACACCCCCTGAACTTTAAATGCAAAAAAAACCCCACACACATTTAGCACCACATCTTTCCCCTAAAATACTTTTTTTAGAAGTCCATTTGCTTTTAATGCGGCGGCGGGGTGTGTGTGAGAGAGAAGCTTACAGTTTTGCAGTCTTAGAAAGTAGGTGAGGTGGAAAGATGAAATATTTGCTGCAGTGGCAATTTAGACTGGAGAAGGATTAAATCCAAGGTAAACCTTTATCTAAACAGAACTGGTGTTGATGCCATCTCCAGCAGTAGCTGGTCTATCTGACATGGGGTGTGTGTGTGTGTGTGTGTGTGTGTGTGTGTGTGTGTTTCTGAACTGTTTCCCTCACTATCAGCTTTTGCCTTCAGAAGATTTAGTCAGTGGGTGGGGAAATTTGGCTTTTCCAATTGCCTTTAATGACATTAATCTTTATTTATACCCAATCGATGGCCTCCATCCCCTCTGATTTTTCGCTACAGTTTTGGAGCACTTATTATATGAGCAGTTAATGGCACTTTGAAAAAGCCCCACCTGGGCCATCAGTTTGTATCGATGGTATTGCCCTAATAACAAAATATCAGCAGTGCCTGTCTAGATGCCAGGGCTAAATAGATGGCAGGCTGACTGGAGAGATAACAGGGTCAATGCTGAGGGAAGAGAGGATTTGGAGATGACAGCATAATTTGAAAAAAGTAAAACCCATAATCCAGGATTTCTGCCCATTATTTTCTTTCCCCTCCCAGAATGCAAGGACATTCAGCTGTCTTTCCCCTAGCTAACTTTGAAACACAGGATGACAATTAAGAATGGTGGCTGCGGAGATTTAGATCCATCTCCTTACCATGTCATAAGGACAGGACACCAATCTCAGAATATAAGGGTGTCTTCTCTGCTGATCAATCTTTCCCCACTACACAGTGAGAATATGAACGTAGCCCCTTACAGACATGTGTGTGTGCATGTCCAGGTCTGAGAAACACCACTCAAAATATGGCTGTGACTTTGCATACAAAAGCATGGAGTGATGGGATCCATTGTTAATCTCTCTCTCTCTCTGTTCTTCTCTTTATCTTTCTTCCGTTGCACCTCAGGTTCTTTTTATTTATTTTTAATTGTTTTTATTAGATTGGTCAACGTCTCATACACACATTGTGTGTTGCTGCGGCGGCAGCAGCCGCAAACATAGTTTCCCACAGAAAGGTCAGCCCAAAGTGATACGCAACTGAGCAGGCCTGATGAATCTCTTGTATCATCGAACTGCAAATGAGAATTACAAATGGGGAACTGGATGTAATATCAAGCTAGCTGGCAGCCGGAGCTTTGTAATCACATATGGCTCCAACATGTTGCTCCACGAAAGACATTTTTAAAATATAACTCATGGAGGAAATGTAATTTCCAAAGCAGAGTCCATTTTATCTACAAATCAGTGCGACAGGGATCTCTCATGGACTACTATACTTAAGTGCTGTTGACTTGAAAACATTCAGATTAGGTATCACAATTTGGACCAGGGAAACTATATTAAAACCCATTTCTATTGTTCCAGCCCCCTTCAACGTTCATGAAAAAATGAGAACTAAGTTCCATTAAGTTCTAAATGAAGATAGCATGCAAAAATAAGAGACTCGGGGCCAATGCAAGACCTTTTGCAGTCACTGCCTTCACCCGACTCGTAGCCCCCTCTCCACTGACTTCCTCCCGCCTCCTCTTCCGGTCACTTTCAGTAGATGTCCTCTGGGCCTTCCATTCAGCAATGGAAGCAGAGGGTGTTTCGACTAAGGGCTCATCCACACTTACATATTGCCCCGCACTTTCCAGGCACAGGTCTGTGCTTTAAAGCTCTATGCCCAAACCCCGGATCTAACTCCCACTCTTTAAAGCTGAAGTGCAACAAATGTCAATTCAGGTTTTTTGCAGATTGCAAAATTCAGCAGCAAAGAGGGGTTTCACAGGAAAAACTCTGGAGGAGAGATTGAGGCTGAGCCAGCATGGTGTAGTGGTCAAGAGTGGTAGACTCATAATCTGGTGAACCGGGTTTGCGTCTCCGCTCCTCCACATGCAGCTGCTGGTGACCTTGGGCTAGTCACACTTCTTTGAAGTCTCTCAGCCCCCACTCACCTCACAGAGTGTTTGTTGTGGGGGAGGAAGGGAAAGGAGAATGTTATCCACTTTGAGACTCTTTCGGGTAGTGATAAAGCGGGATATCAAATCCAAACTCTTCTTCTTCTTCTCTTCAGCCTTATGGAAACAACTGCACATGCCTTGGAAGATGCAGTTCCGACTGAAACCAGGGACAATGTGCCTAATGGCTAAACTCTCAATGCCCATACGCACATAGGTCAACCTACTGGATCCTTAAGGAAGACACCAAGACCTATTCAATTGCAGGGCTCCCCACCACATCCTTCTCCCTGCCCATGCCTATCTGTGGCTTCTCTTCTCTGTGGCCCCAAAGCACAGGCCACATGCTTCTCAGATTGCCCTGCACTCCCTGCTTGCGCCTTTCCTCTGGCCACCCTGGTCTATTTTTCTGCAAGCATTCAGGCTTCTCGCTTTAGTTAGCGCTCTCGACCACACATCTAGGAGGACGCCAGTTCAGTGCACTAACTTCTCCTCGACATGCTGGACTACACTTTTCCAACAGTGCACGTAGTGGAAATGCTAAGTATGAAAAACAAGAGTTGCCCTCAGAGTGACATCACCCCTGGAAATCCAAGCCTAGCAGGACGCACCATCTGCGATTATGGGTTGTGCAGGCTTCGTGTGTATAATTATGTAACCCCGGGGTTTTCCACTGATTCGTTTTAGAATGAAAAATCCACTTTGTCACTTTTGTACCTCTAGACAGTGTATAATTATGGGTGGGGAAGGAAGAGATAGTAGTGGAATCTACAAGCCCTACTCCCAACTTCCCTTAATTTTAGCCCTATTACGTTTCTAAAAACTCAGCAACAAGAGGGAGGGCAGCCCCCTTCTGCTCCCACCTGTAATTTGAGCACTGCCACCAAGCAAGTTTCTCTTTAGTCCAAACATGTTGCATTAAAATAGGAAATCAAAGCACGCAGCCATCACTAGAAACAAATGCATGAATCTGATGGAATTGTCTTAATTGTCATGTTCCTATACTACTATTTTATTTTTAATTTTATTTTGCTACATCTGCATATATAAATAACTAAGGGCAGTGCTTTTTTCTGGGGGGACGCAGGGGGACGCATACCCCTAAACATTTTGTGAATCTAATGCAGGGGTCAGCAACCTTTTTCAGCCTGGGCCGGTCAACCATCCCTCAGACCATGTGGTGGGCCGGACTATATTTTGAGGGAGAAAGTGAACGAATTCCTATGCCCCACAAATAACCCAGAGATGCATTTTAAATAAAAGCACACATTCTACTCATGTGAAAACACACTGATTCCAGGACCGTCTGCGGGCCAGATTGAGAAGGTGATTGGGCCGTATTGTTGCCTACCCCTGATCTAATGGGAGAATAAACTAAAAATATATATAAATTTTCAGTTTCTTCTCTAGCACGGTGAATCGTCAGTTCCGTTGTTACCCCCGATGGCAGCCTTATTTCCTGTCACAGTGTTTCCTGAGTCTCAGATGGAAGCGAGCGTTTAATATGTCAGCTATGTAATATGAGGTAATGTATGTTCTTTGTACTTTTGTCAATCTACTGTATTTATTTATTTTCCCCGATTTGAACTATAAAATGGTGATTTTCTTCAGTCGAAATGAGAGGACCCCTAAACATTATTTTTTTTAGAAAAAAAAGCACTGACTAAGGGTATGCCACAAAATTATTGCATTAACTTAGCTCTCTGCCTATAAGCTGCTGCCCATTACAAACTTATGGTATACCAAGGAGAAGGGGGATTATTTGAAAACTACCTTCTCTCAACCAGCAGGCACATAGCATGGTTAAAAATCTAGGAGATTTATGGTCACAAAGAGACAATTGCTAGCTCAGAATGTATAATCTGGATGCCCTGTGGTATGCTTAGGGCCCATGCTTAATTTGTCACAAGTTTGTTGTAAGTAGCTTTTCCTCTACCCTGCCCAATTTATCACATCCAACTATGCACTCAGATAATGGGAAAGGGAAAAGGAGATGGAAGAACATAAAGGAGTTGCAGCCAATGGTAGTTTGCTATAGCTATGGCAGTATTGACAGCAAGGCCAATTATGTGCATTTGGTCAATTGAAAACACTGGGGAAGACGTGAAAGATAATAGCAGATTTTAGTATTGTGCTAGACTCACTCACACACACACACACACCTTGCCTCCACACACACTTTGTTAATTATGTACAAAATTAAAAATGGAAGGCACTGCCAGAAAACATAGAGAAAATACAAAAGATGACAGGATGGTGTGTTCTGAAAAATGAAACTACCTCTAATGACAAAGGATATAAAAATGTAAATAAAATACTACCTTATGGAATATGGTTGTGTCAGCATGAAATATTTTATAACCAAAGGGGGGGGGGGGCTGCCACATAAGCCAAAAGGGAGGATTTGTATTTCAGTATTCAAGTCTCTTCATAAGTGATATGAAGTTGTACAAAAGCTCTGTTAGCGACACGTGTTGATTACTTCCTCTTGGTTCCCATAATGCCCTGCTTTGCTGCCATGATGGAGTGAGAAAAATCACATGTGGGCTGGGATGGGTACAGTGGGATATTCCGCTGAGGCACTATGTAATATTGCTGGAAATAAGTTTTGGCATTTGAAATCAGATCTAAGGGCTGCACTTCAATTCAGATTAAGATATTGTTTCTAACAGCTTTGTGACTGTGCCAGAATTACTTGAACCACTGCATCGGTTTTTCCTGGTTGCCACTCAGCCTAGTGGGTGATATTCAATGGCACGCAATTGGAGTCTGCTTGTGCAATAGGACCTTCCTTCCTTCCTTCCTTCCTTCCTTCCTTCCTTCCTTCCTTCCTTCCTTCCTTCCTTCCTTCCTTTCACCCCACCCCCTGCATGCCTCATGTCCCAATCTACCCCAGAGGGTTATGGGAGCAGAAATTCATTGCATTTGTGATTAACATGATTGGATGTCACCCAACGATGTATGCCTTTGGATATCTTTAGCCACGGACCCTGTCCTCATTTCCTTGGGAGGCATAATTAACTAACAGCTTTGTGACTGCTGTGTGTCAGAATTGCTTGAAGCAATGTATCAGTCGTTCCTGGTTGCTGATATGTAGGTCCTAACCCAAAGTCCTGCCATCCTCTTGATAATCCAGCCCTGGCTAAAATGGCCTCCATCACCATTGAGTGAAAAATGAAACCAAGTGCAGAACCAAGTATAGATAATCTCAACTGCTCCTCAGCCTTCCACCTGAACAGAGAACATGGACCACCAGTGAGAACATGGACCACCATGTGAGAATCTCAGACTTTCTTCATCATCGTCATCATCAGTTTAAATCACGAACAAACCATGTCAGTGGGGAGAAAAAGCAGTACATTAACACTAAAAAAATGAAGGCAGTATATGATGGAGTGCTAGTTTCAGAGAACAAAAAACAGAGATTGTTTCCTTCATGTCCTGCTTACACATTTCCCAGAAGCATCTGGCTTGCAACTGTGGGAAGCAGAATTCTGGACGAGGCAAACCTTTTCCCTAGCGCTGAGCTGAACATTCTCAGCCAAGAATTTCAGTTCTAAAGGAGAGGTGGGGAGAGAAGAGGAGTGAAAGTGGCTCCCCTTTCTTCACCATTTTCATTGCAGCTAGCTTCACAGCAGCGGTTGTGACAAAGAGAGCTTTTCTTAGCACAGTGACCAGCTGGCAGCTGACATTTTCCCCACCAGAAGGACCTGAGAAGCATGTTAGGATATGATGTTGCCAGCGTCCTTTGGGGAAGTGTGTATGCATGTGGTGAAATGGGCAGTTTCCAGCCAGTCATAATAATAATAACTTTCTTTTCAACCACCACCAAATCTGATATTTTAGTTGCATTTTCGCCACCCACTTCGATGCCCACGGAACAATTATTTTCATAATGATTAGATTTGAAGTTGGTGGTGGTTCTTCAAGGTTTCCTTTATAGATTTGGATGCCAAATATTTTCCATAAATTCTATTTTGTGGTGTGTGTGTGTGGTGTGTGTGTGTGTGTGTGTGTGTGTGGTATAATGTGTTGTGTATGTGGTGTCATAATTTATAATTTAATAAGTTAATTTAATAATTTAATTTACCATTTAATGCTTTATTATGTCTTTATATATGTTGGAAGCTGCCCAGAGTAGCTGGGGCAACCCAGTCAGATGCACGGGGTACAAACAACAACAACAACAATTTATTATTATAGCATTGAATATGTATTGTGTATTGATTCCTGAAGTTCATATTTCAAATATTCATTTAAGGGTGATATTCAATGTTATACTCAGAATAGACCCATTTGAAATAAGTGGGACTATGTAACAAATCATTTTAATCCAATGGGTCTACCCCTGAGTATGGCTATCATTGGATGGCTATCATTGTCATTTCACAAACATTCCTTTGCCATCATTTAGCACAGTTCTAACTGATTTAGCACATTTTTTTAAAGAAGGTGCATTGCTAAACTCTGAGACAAATATGGATTGCACCTGGAGCGTCTTCTATGAGATCAGCATACCACATGGACTACAGTTTAAGCAATCATTAAAGATTTTGACTGGAGTCATAAATACAGAGAAGTCAATCAATAATTCTAAAAATAGCGTCTTTTTCTTTTATCAGCCAAGGGTGAAACGCAGGCACATCCACTGAACATGGCTTTAATTGAATCACAGTTGCTTAAGTGTTCTCAGGAGGTGATAAATTAAAAAGTGTTATGCATGAAGGAAATAGGTTTCCACAAGCTGGAAAAAGTAATAAGGCCTGAACTTGGTAATAAATTGCTGGTTATCCACAAAAACCAAGTTGCTCCCAATAAAAATTATCTGTGCACCTTTTTTAAGAAAAAGAAAAGAAAAAGGCAAGAATAATATGTTTGCTTCTGTTCTCAAATTAACAAGGCTATCTATAAAAGAGGAAGAATTATTTCCTGCAGCCAACAAATGTTGCCTTTTTTATCCTTTGCGTTGTTTACAAGAACACCATTTAAATCAAGCCATAATTTGATTCAACTGCTATTCTTTTTTTGAAGTAAATTTTTGTTTAATGTTTGATGATGGCATTGCTGATTAAATTGACTGGCATTTGCTATCCAAATAATGCAGCCGCTTACCAGAATCTTTTGACATAAAGCAGTAAAACAAATATTAAACTATGTGTTTTTATGTTAAATTTCTGTTTGAGAAGGAAATCAGGACATACAGTTCAAGACGAATCAATGCAATAACTAAAGGATCTTCCACACTTTTGTTTGCCCTTCCACTTCCCCCAGGAAAACACGCAGTTTAGTACTGAATTGGAACAAACGGCAATGGGATTTTCCGTGGATTGCTGTTTGTTCCGATTAGCACTAAAGAACAGGTTTTCTGGAGTAGAGTGGTGGGGCAAAGTCAAAACCACTTGAACCACTTGTGCCTAGAAAACCATTTGTACCCATGCTTTCTAGGTATGGGACAAGTGGAAGTGTGAATGAGCCCTTATACTGAGCAAAATTGTGTACCAAAATAAACAAATTGGGAGAAATGTGCATGAAAATGCATATGATTTTTTATTGAAAAACCACAGTGAGGTGAATGAACAATACTGGGGAAAAGAGATTTGGCTATCCCCAGGAGAGAGGCAAGCTGCACTTCACTGTTATGAATAGCACCAGATCTTTCCTCACTTTACATATGGACTCTATGTACTATTTACTTGTTAAATTTGTATCCTACCTTTGAATTCAGAAGCCTACTTTGCCTCATGGTCAGTGCAGGAGTTGCCTGTATGCTGGTGATTTGGAGTGGAGTGAGCAGCTAAAATTTGCAGGGAAATGCCTCAAAACTGTTGCCTACTGTAGTGTGCCCCCTCTCCTTCTGGTTTAAAATAATAATAAGAAAAACCTGGCACTTGGAGTCTTAGGGAAATTAAACATGAAAAGGATTTAGTTCACAATAAGAATGGTAAACGGAAATATTTTGGGAGTTAGAGACCGTTGAAGAATCAGCAAACTCAGCAGAGACTTTTCAATAAGATGGTAAGTGTACACATTAGATTTACTATGGTTAGTTAAACTTATCACAGAGATGTTCCAGCTTAGGTTTCAATAACTTGTGGGTTCTGAAACAGGCTGGTACTTTCTGTCTATTGTCCTTCTGATTCCTCATCTTTAGAAATCTCATACCTGAGGCTCCTCTATTTGAGTCAGCAAGGTTTATTTATTTTAGCTGGAACTCACCAGAACTCAGTTCCAACACTTCTCCGGTGGGCGCCATTGCCATTATAAGAGAACAAGAGTGGCTTTCACGGTGAATTCTGCCACCTCTTTTTTCTAGAAAAATAGCACTGTGGCTCAATATATCAAACCTGGGAGATAATTGCACACTCCCTTTCTAACTGGTTTGGGATTCTTCTTCTCTCACTAGGACATCTATTCCCTTCCTACGGAATTGGGATTTAAGTAGAGTGTTCCCTCAGAACGCCACTTCTCTTCTTCCAGAATTCAGCTTTCTCATGTCTGTATACTTCTTCAAAGACAATAACCACTGTCTTTCAATCTAGCCCCCAGCTCAGAGACTGCCTTCTCTGGCTGAAAATATCCCCTCTGGGTGGATTTTCCACAGCTCAGAGGTTATACTGTTTCCCCAGCCCAACGCCATGAACAAAGTCCTGTCTCCACCCTCCTTCTGGCTAACTGTACCTGTCACCAATCACAGTGAAGCTGTAGCTCAGCATATTCCACTCTGGTGGGATTCCACCTGCACTGCTTTTCC
The DNA here is from genome assembly GCA_034642065.1 of Darevskia nairensis. NCBI lineage: Eukaryota > Metazoa > Chordata > Lepidosauria > Squamata > Lacertidae > Darevskia > Darevskia nairensis. The sequence continues at coordinate 144,881 of JAWWNI010000847.1, forward strand.
TGGACTTTCCATCACACTTACGCATTTGGGAACTAATGCAAACAACACCATTACCCATATGTGTTAACATGTTAAGACGTAGGAACAGAACAAACCATCTGCTTCTGTAAATGAAGAAACAGTAAAAAAACACACACCATAGAAATGCATGAAAGGGTAAGTAGAACGAATATCCCAGCTTCGCAGTAGCACAACATGTGGGCAACCCGAGGAACAGTAACAGCAACTCATGGCATACTACAACTATGGAAAACCACAAGACCACCCACAGTCATCGACAGTGCTGAGCTTAGCATACATTTTTTAAAATGGCAAGCCTCTCCTCCTTTTTCAGATGGTAAGCTGGTAATTTGTATTCAACCAATGCGCCTCCCCAAATATCCTTTAAAATGCACATGATCGTATGAGCCTAGAGGAGGAATGGAAGGTGAGGGACTTTAGTTGTTTAAAAAGCAAACAGATAATATTGAGGATTATTATTATTATTATTATTATTATTATTATTATTATTATTGCAATTGCCTGACCCAACTGAGGACATCTCAGAAGTTCGCTGGTAGTGTGACTGACTGGTTCATTCTACAGGTATTTTTATGTTTCCAGGTAAAGTTCAGAGAGGTGTGCATTTCTCACACTGAGCCAGTGTGGTGTAGTGGTTAAGAGTGGTAGACTTGTAATCTGGTGAACCGGGTTCGCGTCTCCGTTCCTCCACATGCAGCTGCTGGGTGACCTTGGGCTAGTCACACTTCTTTGAAGTCTCTCAGCCCCACTCACCTCACAGAGTGTTTGTTGTGGGGGAGGAAGGGAAAGGAGAATGTTAGTTGCTTTGAGACTCCTTCGGGTAGTGATAAAGCGGGATATCAAATCCAAACTCTCATGTAGGGAAAAACATCCAATGCATGCATCTTTGCGGAATTGACTGAATGCCAATAATAGGGGTTAATTCACTGTTGGAAGTCTTAGGTCCCATCCACACTGTACATTTGAAGCTGCATCATACCACTTGACTTTCCCCCAAAACACCTTGAGAACCGAGAATGTTGAGAGTTGTTATGAAACACCTATTCCCCTCATGGAGCTACACTTTTGACAGGGTTTAACAATCAATCCTCATTTCACAGAGAACTCTTGGAATTGTAGCTGACAAATCTCTCCACCTTTAACTAACAACAGTTCCTGGGATCCTTTAGGGGAACCCATTACTGTTTAAAGTGGTCTGTTACTGCTTTAAATGTCTGTATCCAGCAACATGACGTCAGCCAACATGGCATTACTGAGCTAAGTTCAATGTATTAGTGTTAGTGTACAAAGCCCTGAATGACCTAGGATCAGGTTACTAGAAGGAACACCTTGCCTCCTTATACACCAGCCATGTCATTGTCATCATGCAGAGAAGCTCTCCTGACTGTCCCACAGGTGTTTGTTTAGCAGTCAGTGGTGTAGCGTGGGTTGCCCGTGTCCAGGGCATGCAGAGGGGTGGATGGGAGAGAGAGAAATGGATGGAGTATGCATGCACATTCAACTGCCTAGCAGAGATTGCAGCCAGGGAGATAAAAAGAGTTGTTCTGTTGTCTGAAGAGGTCACTTCCTGATTTGCAAGGAGAAGCCATTTTCAATGGAGCCCAATGACGGAAGCACGCAACTGTATTGAGGCAGCACCGAGTGTTGAATTTTTGCACCCCCTAATAATTTTTTGCCTGGGGCAACCACCCCCTGCCCCGCCCACACTGTGCCACTTATTAGCAGCTTCTGCTGGAACTAAAGCTTTCAGAACAGTAGCACTAGCCCTTTGGGATACACTTCCTGTTGAAATTAAACAGGCACTTGCAAATCCTGACCTGTTCCATTGTTTGCTGAAAACATTTTTGTTCTGTCAAGAGTGTTTAGAGAACACACTTAATTGAATTCCTTGTTGGATCACTTGATCCTGTCCATTTGCAAAATGAAATGTGACTGTAGATTTTGCCTTAATTTGGGGAAACACTTCCACAATATTTTATTATAATGAGCTGGTAGTTTAGAAATTCCTATATAAGTAAAAGCGAACAAATGCATTCACGGGTAATGCCGTCAAGCTAGCAGTCACCTTTCCTGTATTTATGCATCCAGTTCTTCCTATCAAATTTCAAGCCACGCTGACACCACTTTGGATTCATAACCAGTTCAATATAAGCTTCAACATTTTTCCATTACCTAAACCAGCCCCCCACCCATTCAAATAGCACATATTATGGTGCCCACATATTATTATTATTATTATTATTATTATTATTATTATTATTACCAGTATTATTTTATTTATATACTGCAGGTCTCAGGGTGGTTCACAGAATAAAATCTTAATCTAAAACCACAAAATGCACAATCAAAATATAAACAACAACTCAACAGCACTTGAAATGCGCCCACAGGTCTCAAAAGCTTGAAAAACCTCTGATATGACAGCATAGGCACTGCCAAAACACAGTCTTGTTTTACTTATTCCATACCAGGACCAGATGTAGGTTTGATGAGGCCCTAAATTACTGAAGGTAATGGGGCCCTCTATATGTCCAGCTATCCTTTGTCAACAACAAATTGTTGCTGTTTTTTGTGTTGAATATATGCTATATGGTAATTCGTGGACCTAATAGGTATCTAAAGCCATTTGTACCTAACAAAATATGTATTTTATCAAAGTAATTGTTGAACTGAAATACAATGGAGAAGTATATTAATAGTGAAATACAATGAAGAAGTATGTTGCAGATGATTCCAATGATGCCAAACTAAGATTTTTACTGAACGATGAAGACCCATCCAGATCACTGTCTGTTGCTAGATATCTGAGCAGCGTCCTATTTCTAAAGAAGAAAAGAAGATCTTCTGTATGGACCGGCAAGCACCGCTAAACCTGCTCCGCAGCAACGGTCAGAGGGTGACGTTTCGCGCTATCCGCCATCGAAAGACACAATTACTATGCGTATTCTGAATCTGTGACTTTGTATGTTGGGCCAATGGCCTTAAATAAACTTTACTTACTTATGAAGAAGTATATTAATAGTGAAATAATTATCAAGCTCTAACTTAAAATGATTTTTTATTCATAACAAACTTAATAATGCAAACACATTGGCATTACATCATAGGAACCTACACAGCACAAAACACTGTTGCTGTATGTAGGTTTTATTTTATTTGTTTTTTATCTTAAATTTTGGAAATGTACATCCTGTTATTTTTCCTGTAATTTTTTTTTTTTGGAGGCCCACAAGAGAGTGGGACCCTAAGCCAGGCTTCCTCAACCCTGGCCCTCCAGATGTTTTGAGACTACAATTCCCATCATCCCTGACCACTGGTCCTGCTTGCTAGGAATCATGGGAGTTGTAGGCCAAAAACATCTGGAGGGCTGAAGTTGAGGAAGCCTGCCCTAAGCTATAGCTTGTTTAGCTTATACGTAAATCTGGCACTGTTCCATACTACATAAACCAAATTCAAAACTTTACCCATTTCCTTTATCCTGCAGTATATCATTCCCATAAAATGCTTGGCAGGTTAAACCAAGCTATTTTTATCCTAGAATTATCAATGTCTCTTAGCACGTTAAAGCCAGACAATTGCAGAGTTTCCCCCCTTCCTTATCTGTTGGATTTGTTATTGTTTATTTGTTATCATTAACTCTTGTTTATTTATAACACCAAAGAAAACCCTTAAAATAACGTAAACAAAATTCTTCCTATCATTTTCTTTGCAATTCTAATCCAGTCTTCCAGGACTTAATTCTGTCTCTGCTCGGAGATCCAGATCACTCTCCCCTCGGAGATCCAGATCTGTCTCGCCACGCAGATCCCGTTCAGGTTCTTTAAAAAGATCAAGGTCTCGGTCAAGGTCAAGATCAGGTCCAGGTCCGTTTCACGACCGAGAAGCAGTTTTGATATGAGCCATTTATATCCATTCTCCATTAATTCAGGTCGTTTTTATAGAGTCTTTCAGGACTCACACTCCTTCGAGGGCTTCCTGATGGGCCATCAGGAAGCCCTCGAAGGAGTGTGAGTCCTGAAAGACTGGATTAGAATTGCAAAGAACATGATAGAAAGGATCTTGTTTATTTGTTATCATTAAGATTTCTTGCTAAGACACCAGTCTTCCCCAGTCTCTTTCCCATGCATGTGTGTTTCTAAGCAGGGCAGTACGGATGCTCATCAGATGCCCAATATACATTGTAGACCATTTCTAACACAAAAAATGCAATTAAGATAATGCTAATGACTTTATCAGATTTTTTTTAAGTAGTTGAATGAAGTCATGGAATTTGGCTCATAGCAAGAGATCTCTCTACACACTTTTTATTTATGACTTGCTTTCCACCTACGCTGACACAGCTGGGAATTTACAACGGCACCAAAAGCATTACAAGTAGTAACCTCAGAAATTCCACATTTTTATCGGGCTGCATTATTATGGAACGTTTGTCATGCAGCCCAAACGCTGTCAGTTCTGTAAGTGATTTATGGCAACATCTGAAAAAAAAAACCACGGGGGAAGGGATAGGAACTCATCCCTGTATTGGACCCTACTGTTTCAGAAGATATTCTTGCCACATTGCATTGAGGAACACACAGAACTAGACAAAGCAGCATGCTTACAAGTGCATATCAGGAAAATGTGGCTGAAGAGGTCTAAAAGCAAAGCCCATCCTTTTCTAAGCTGTAGTCCTATGCTTGCCTACCCAACAAATTCATTGAGACTTACTCCAGAATCACAAGTAAAGGATTGTGGCTTTAGAAATGCCACATACTAGTTGTATAAAACATCTGTTGGGGGAAATATATTGAATTTAGGTCCTCCCTGAAAAAGACACAAAAAAGATGCAGCCTAGGGGGAACATAATTATTTTAACAGGTGGGGCTCAATGAGCACACTGGTTTGATTTTTGATAATATACAGATGCACACAAATCAAAGCAGCAACAAAAAAATTGAAGGATTTTCTTTCTAAGCAGTGTCCAGTAAAGCTAATGAAATTCTAGGCTGCATCCACTGAAGTATAATGTCCAGATCAAGGGAAGCAATAGTTCCACTCTTTGCTGCCCTAGTTCTGTTCTGGGTGCCACAGTGAAAGAAGGATATTGGCAAGCTGGAAAGTGTGCAGAGGAGGGCAAAGAAGATAATAAAAGGTCTGGAGATCAAGCCTTATGAGGAATGGTTGAGGAATGTTTAGCTATATTCAAGCCATCTTCAAGTATCTGAAGGGCTGTCACGCAGACGATGGAGCAATCTTGTTTACTGCTCTGCTCCAGAGGATAGAGCAGGCAAAGGCAACCTTGGTTCTCCAGATGTTTTGGAACTATAACTCCCATGATCCCTAGCTAACAGGGCCAGTGGTCAGGGATGATGGGAATTGTAGTCCCAAAACATCTGGAGAGCCAAGGTTGCCTATGCCTGGGGTAGAGCCTGAAGCAATGGATTCAAATTGTAAGAAAAGCGCTTCTGACGAAACGTTCTGTCATTTCAAATTCATGTCCTATCGCCTGCGCTACACCTGTATGAATATCAAGCCACAATTTATTTATTTGATATCTGCGTCAGAAGGAAAAATAGCACAGCATAGCTCTGCGTTCCATGAGCGCAGAGTGTCAAGGTCAACCATTTAGCCTCGTTCTAGCTAATAAAACTCAGATGCCAGAAACTGTGTGTGGAAGCAAACTAAAAAAAATATTTTTGTAATGTTTCTACCTCCAAAAAGTAATGTGTGACAACATGTACTCTGGAACTGGTTCCTACATACAGGCACATATCAGAATGAAGGGTGCCTTGTGAAGAAATCATAGTTGTTCCTTTCAAAATGTGCACAAACAGTGTATTTGTCCAGAGGCAGCCTTCACAGCCAACACAAGCGGCAAATGTTTTTTTACTCAGGAATTCCATCTGTAAGACATCTTAAGAGGTCCTCAGTGTCCAGCAATTGGGAACTGACAATTGAAACTGGAGCTCCTCTTATTAGCTGAAAAGTGTTGCAATATGCTTAACAGCATGATACACTTAAGCATCATTAAGGCCCATTGATGTTAACAGGAGATTTTAATTACAGGTAGATAGCAGTGTTGGTCTGTCATAGTCAAAACAAAATAAAAAAATTCCTTCCAGTAGCACCTTAGAGACCAACTAAGTTTGTTCTTGGTATGAGCTTTCATGTGCATGCACACTTCTTCAGATACACTGAAACAGAAGTCACCAGACCCTTATATATAGTGAGAGGGTGGGGAGGGGTATTACTCAGAGGGGTGGTGGGAATGGGTGATAGGCTGATAGCTGTTGACGGCTGTTAACGACTGCAATTAGTCTTACAGGAAAAAGCAAGGGGTGAGGTTAAAAAAGCTTTGTCATGTATAATGAGATAAGAATCCAATGTCTTTGTTCAGACCAGGTCTCTCCATGGTTTTAAGCTTGGTAATGAGATGCAATTCAGCAACTTCTCTTTCCAGTCTATTTCTGAAATTCCTTTGCAATAAGACAGCTACTTTGAGATCTTGTATAGAGTGCCCTGGGAGATTGAAGTGCTCTCCTACTGGTTTCTCTGTCTTGTGATTCCTGATGTCAGATTTATGCCCATTTATCCTTTGGCCTGTTTGTCCAATTTTAAGTACAGTATATGCCTATTTGCTCTACTTGAAATCAATGGAAATCAGAAGTGCCTAACTTTGGGTAGACTGGGCCTTCTGACAAGATGTAAAGCCATAATACGAAAAGCAGAATTTTACACTTGTTAGGGTCCCACCCTCCTCTATTTTGGCTTGGTGTCAATTCTTTCTACCCTTTTCTGGAATTTCCCAGGATTGGAAAGCCAACTTGTTGAAAGCCCTCTTCTAGGAAGAAGAGGAAAAGAATCCAAAAGTCTGCCTATCCATGCACATCTCACTATGCAGATATTTAGCTCTTAAGTCTGTCTGTAAAATTAAACTCTGATTTGTCATTAGTGTAATTCTAGATAGAAGTATTGGAAATTGTTGAGTATGAGCATCCAATGAATAATGGGCTTACTCTCAGGAAAGTGAGTATAGGATCGCACCACTAGCAAGCAAATCTAATTTAGGGTTTCTTACATTACTGTCTCGGAGCTGCGTGTCTAACCCTGGAAAAATTAATTTCTCTCAAAACACCGTTAATTATCCCCAAATGCTGATATCAGTGTCTGCCACCACATAGCCACATCTGGCAACAATGAAGACAGATTAACAATAACAGTCAGAAAACCTGGCAATTTGATAAACAAAAGCATGAAAAATCCATTCTGTACAGTTAGACCACCGGTGACTGAAGATGGATTAGCTTCCTGTCTCCAATGCTAGGGCTGAAATTAAAGAGGGAAATTACACTGCAATCTGGATACCAGGTTCCTGGATGGGGAGGAAAAGACAGAGCTTTGACTTCCCTGGTGAGGGGCAATGGGGAGGGGAAAGGTCCTTTTGCTCCAGACTTAACTCTCTGAAAAATGCAGCCTACAGAGTTCTGTTCCAACAGCTGCTTTCAATTAAGCTTTAAAAAGTCTGACAACTATATAAATTTGCACCTTCAAAGTGAAGGAGTTTTTTTTGTTTTTAAAGAGACTCTTATTAGCCTACAGGGAGCCACATGGGTCTAAGCATATTGTTGAGATGAGGATTCACAACTTTCAGGAGCCCTCGAGCAATGAAAACAGATGGGGGAGAGTAAATTAGGCTTTCGATACCTTGACATACATTTCTTACCACTCCCACCATTTTTGCTTAAAAATGGCGTGGTTGAGGGGTTCCCCCACTTTAGACCTGGTCTAGATGAATTGTACCATTTAACTGAAGAATACTTAAAGGTATGTATCTTGAAGAGAATAGGGAGTTATGTGCTTCCTCCATAAGTTGGCCTCCAATTCCTATCAACTGCAGCTACCATGGTCAATGGTCGGAAATTGTAGTTCAGCAGTATCTTGAGGCCACAGGTTAGCCACCCCCGCTTTACTTTAAAGTAATACATGAATAACCTCCACTTAATAGGTAAAGGTAAAGGGACCCCTGACCATTAGCTCCAGTCGCAGATGACTGGGGTTGCAGCGCTCATCTCACTTTACTGGCCGAGGGAGTCAGCGTACAGCATGTGGCCAGCATGAGTAAGCCGCTTCTGGCGAACCAGAGCAGCGCACGGAAACACTGTTTACCTTCCCGCCGGAGTGGTACCTATTTATCTACTTGCACTTTGACGTGCTTTCGAACTGCTAGGTGGGCAGGAGCTGGGACCGAGCAACGGGAGCTCACCCCGTTGCGGGGATTCGAACCATCAACCTTCTGATCGGCAAGCCCTAGGCTCTATGGTTTAACCCACAGCGCCACCCGCGTCCCTAACGTCCACTTAATATAGGGCTGCAAATACAATGGCTTCTCTGTAATATATGAACTTTGCACATGCAGGGAGAGTAGAGAACATTTTCAAGTGTGCATATTTGGAGGTGATGAAAATTGTATCACACACCCTGAAAAATATTTGAGTCCCTCTTAACACATTATACACAGGGACGCGGGTGGCCAAAATATATGAAGGGTGGCCAAAATATATGAAGGGCTATATTTGAAGCAGGGATGCGGGTGGCATTGTGGTCTAAACCACAGAGCCTAGGGCTTGCCGATCAGAAGGTCGGCGGTTCGAATCCCCGCGACGGGGTGAGCTCCCGTTGCTCGGTCCCTGCTCCTGTCAACCTAGCAGTTCGAAAGCACGTCAAAGTGCAAGTAGATCAATAGGTACCGCTCTGGCAGGAAGGTAAATGGCATTTCCGTGCTCTGCTCTGGTTCGCCACTTAGTCATGCTGGCCACATGACCCGGAAGCTGTACGTCGGCTCTCGGCCAATAAAGCGAGATGAGCGCCGCAACCCCAGAGTCGTTCACGACTGGACTTAACTGTCAGGGGTCCTTTACCTTTACTGCACTATACACAATCATTTTTACCAATATACTGAGTGTGTGGAGGGGTGCGGGTAGTCAAATCCACCAGTATAGGATATGGGATATCTGGCTTGGCAGTGCTACGGTATATGAGCAAAGAACCTTGAGTTTGCAGTCAGTCTCAGGATGGTCAGGCCAGCAGTATTAATGCGGCTACAAAACACAATTTTAGGCTGCATTCACAGAACCATTGTTTCCAAGACTCAAAAAGTAATAGTTCTAGGCAGACCTCGTCTGGAATACTGCGTAAGGTTCTGGTCACAGCATTTTAAGAAGGATATAGACAAATTGGAAAAGGTTCAGAGGAAGGCAACAATGCTAGTCAGTGGTTGTAGGAAGTAGCTTAGTCTCTAGAGTAGCACCGAGGAATCTCTGGCCTGCAGGCCAAATGAAGGCCTCGTTTGGTCCATGAGGTTGCTTAGGCCAAGCCATGCCCACCTGTCCTGTATGATCTCAATGTGGGGCAAGTAAAGATGCAGCTCCCTACCAAAAGGGACCAGCTGATCATCATCACCTTCAAAACCCTGTCCTTTTGTTCTTTCGGTTTGTGGAAAGGTAGTTTCCCCACAGGTATTGGGACCTGTGATTTTTAACTTGTAACCTGGAATGCACTGTGGACATCAAAACTGTTCTGGGTCTTCCCAAACTGGGTGGACAAGCATTGAAATGGCAAATGCGATTCAACAGAAGCAAGTGTTAAGGGAAGTACATCAGGGCAAAACAGTCTAACTTCCCATCTAAAGTGATACCTCGTGTTGCGTAACCTCCAGGTTCGGGTTACGGGTATACTTCCAGGTTTCACCGCTCATGCATGCGCAGAAGTGCTCTATTGCGCCACGCGTGCATGCAGAAGTGGCGTCTCTAGTTACGGATTTTTCGGGGTGATGAATTAAATCCGCAACCAGAGGTACCACTGTACAGCTTTGGCATCTGAACTGACAGTGACTGACGGCGAAAGTGTTTGGATATGTGTAGTGTAGCCCCAGGCTCAAACTGAGCAGGGTGCCTTTTGCTGTCTTCAAGTGAGGATACGTAAGAAGTAATGTTCCCAGTTAAAAAGGTAAAGGGACTTGCACTTTTGACGTGCTTTTGAACTGCTCGGTTGGCAGGAAAAGGGACCAAGCAACAGGAGCTCACCCCGTCGCGGGGATTCGAACCGCTGACCTTCGGATCGGCAAGCCCTAGGCTCTGTGGTTTAACCCACAGCGCCACCCGCGTTCCCAGTTACTTCTTTACAATTAGAAGACTTCATCAGCTGTAAGCTTTGTTCCGTTCCTAGGCAGGTAACCTTCTGAAAGTGTTATGAAAATACTTTATTGGGGTATGCTTTCATAAAGCAGGCTTAGCAGACTGTTGAATGACTTGGTAAACAGGGTTTTAAATTAATCTTCGATCTTTGGCAAAAAATAAATAAATTGGATATCACTACATTTTTAGAGATGGTTTTGTCTGGGAAACGGAAATGGTAAAATGACAAGCATAAAATGATTAACTCATATTCGTTTGGAAATGTTTCCCAGTGACTCAAGTGGCACACAATCAAAGATTCATACAAATCAAACATGTTTGCCTTAAGGAACGCATCACATGTGGATGGGCTGTTCCTTTGCATGTGCAAAGCTCTACATACAACTTGGAATTAGGCCAATGTATGGTGGGTTTGAATATGCTGTTGCTCATTTTGCTCTGCAGAACTGTGATGCACACTGGCGAAGCTGCCTAAATCAAAAGTAGCAGCTCAAGTAAAATAATGAACACTATCTGGAAAAGGAGACTTACAAGTGCCTTTGTTCAGATGCCAAATATTCTGCTATGGGCGCTCATGCACTGTACCGCAGACAAATTGGTGAAAAGATGGTTGGAGGAGGGAAACGACTTTTTCATTTCTCTGAACATAAAAAGCCGGCTGTATTTTTCTTTTTATTACAGTGCTTCAAGTGCACAAGGCAGCCCAATGTATTAAAAAGTGATATGGAAATATGACCATTTTACCTGCTTATAACTTTGGAATGACCATTAAATGCACACACACACACACACACGCACACACACCTTGGAAACAAAACTTGTACATATGTTGGTATTCCTTTAGAACACTTTAGCACCCATTTCAACAAAATGAAATCTGTCTTAGTAACAAATGCATAGTTATTATTCACACCCTTAATTTACAAAAAGGTACCATTCAGTTAAAACAAAGCTATAAAATTATTAGAAATATATTCTATAAGGAATGTATATCTGCATAAAAATGTATAATGTTTTGGCAATAAAACTGCATCTGTATAAAAAAATGTATTTCTTTCTTTCTTTCTTTTGAATCATAGCTCTAATAAAAAAACAAGTATGGAGTGTCTTCTTTCCTCTCCTTTTTTAAATAATGTCCACTTTGAGGTAGTATATTCCTTTGGTTCATAAATCAGCTTGCAGGGTAGAGGGGGAACTATGTATCCAACTCAGAGAACCGAAAAGCAGGAGTCCTAAAACTTTCAGCAGCCTGTCCGTATATACAATTGCCACTGTCCCCTTCATGAAACGTCCGGTCCTTTCTGTTATCATCCTCAGACTCTGAGTCAAAATTCAATGATTCATGAGGATGATTTTGAGGAGCTTTCGGCTGCCAAATTGAAGGCTGCCTACAACTTGAGAAGGAATCAAGCTGATGTCTCCATATTGGTTTTCCAAATGTTCCTGAAAGACACACAGAGAGAAAATACGTTTGTCAACTGCTCTCCATTAAGAAGGGACAAAAGGACACCCCACAGACCAATGAAATGTTCTTAAATCAGATCCACCTTTCTACCCGCTGCCTTTTGACACAGTTAAATGTTGAAGTTAGAAACAAGATGCATTTTTAAAATAGTCAACTCCCCGAGTTTAGCCAGAGGCTGTATACATGTGGCTGCAGATTTTCGTTCAACACTATCGCCAGCTGGTTGCAAATGGGTGCTGAAAGTTGCATTTCCCAACCCAAAGTTGAAATGGAGACTGCATGCCCATGGTTCACATTTATTTGCTTTTTCAAAGCTATTTTAACCATTGAAAGCATACCCATGAAAGCGCCGCTTGCAGTAAGGGAAGGCAACTCTTGATTTCTGCTAAATTCACATGCATCCAAATTAAGATGCAAGCTTCTTGTTCCACTGTCTTCATGCTGAGTGTAAGCAGAGGGGAGCAATTTACTACTTGGAGGGTGTATTCCAGAAATGCTGATATACTGGTCAAAAGGATCTTCAGGCGGGTGGGGAAAGGGGTAGCATTCCTTTTTCTTCAAGCAGCTTGAGTCATACAGGTCCGCACACACTGTCCTTTGCTCTGGATTGCAGCCTTAAACAAACAGCATAAGCAAAAAACAAGGTTGGGTTAGCTTCGCTAAGCAAAAGAGAGCCTTCAAAAAGAGACAGTGAAATGCGGCAAACTATTTTATATATACATATGTAATGAAGATTACCTGTGTGGTATACGTCAAACATATCTGGGCCACATATATTGTTTTTCAAATATATACTTCCTGAAGTTCCCAGATAATGACATAAGAATGGATCTGTTACAGCTTCCAAGTCATTTTCGCTGCAGTTATCTGTATGACAAATTCCTTCAAAACAGAAATGGTATATCGGTCAGGATCCCTTTGTTTTCACTTTAACATTCATACATAAATACATATTATAAAAAAGCTATGCAGTGAATAATTTTTTTATTGATTTCAAAGCAATATTATTTTGAGTTACTCGTTTATTTCTTTCTTAAAAAGGTAAAGGGACCCCTGACAATCAGGTCCAGTCATGTCCGACTCCGGGGTTGCGCGCTCATCTCGCTCTATAGGCTGAGGGAGCAGGCGTTTGTCCACAGACACCTTCCGGGTCATGTGGCCAGCATGACAAAGCCGCTTCTGGCGAACCAGAGCAGCGCACGGAAACGCCGTTTACCTTCCCGCCGGAGAGGTACCTATTTATCTACTTGCACTTTGACATGCTTTCGAACTGCTAGGTGGGCAGGAGCTGGGACTGAGCAACGGGAGCTCACCCCGTCGCAGGGATTCGAACCGCCAACCTTCTGATCAGCAAGTCCTGACTCTGTGGTTTAACCCACAGCGCCACCTGGGTCCCTATTTCTTTCTGAAGTGTATTTAATAAAGGTCCCAGATATCATATTAATTTGAGAACTTAATGAGATTTTTCAGAGTTAGTGGTTTCCAGTGTTAAGAGTTGTGCACCCTTAACACCCAGTTCCACAGAGTCTATTTAGATGGTGTAGCACTGACCACGCTGTGGGACATCTCAGCTTTCTGTAAAAATGCCCCTAAATTCTAGAAGTAGCTTGTCAAAGGTGTGGGAAAACTGCTGCTTGGGCAGGGTGGTGGCAGAGAGGATCTCCTAACAACATTCCTTACAGAGAACTGGCAGTGCAGCCCTCTAGATCACAGTCATTGCCAGGGTCACTGTCATAATGTTCCTTGTCAAGTTAGGTGCACTTATTCTCGGCGCAAGATTTCCTCAACAGCGAGAGCTAGACCAAGGGTGGGGAATCTGTGGTCCATAAGCTGTTGTCCCATCATCTCTGATCATTAGTTGAGGCTGATGGGAGTTGCAAGATAATAATAATAATAATAATAATAATAATAATAATAATAATAATTTATAGTAATACCTCCGTGAACATCCGCCTTGTCTAGCATCCATTCTGGTGAATGTCCGCGGCAAACCCGGACGTACCGGAATGGGTTACTTCCGGGTTTGCCGCTCGCGCATGCGCAGAAGCGCTAAATTGCGCTTTGCGCATGTGCAGAAGCTCAAATCGCTCCGTGCGTGCGCACAGATGCGGCGCTTTACCCCGCGTCCTTTTCGGCTAGCAGCCAGGGCTCCGGAATGGATCTCGGCCGCAAAACGAGGTACAACTGTATTGTTTATACCCTGCCCGTCTGGCTGGGTTTCCCTGGCCACTCTGGGCAGCTCCCAACAGAATATTAAAAACACGATCAAACATCAAACATTAAAAACTTCCCTGAACAGGGTTGCCTTCAGATGCCCCTGAGGGGCCACAGTCTCCCCACCTCTGATCTAGAGCGTTAAGTAGGGCACAAAATATGGCTGCCACACCATGTCCTTCTGTTGTATCTCGCAGAAAGAACCAGTGGATACAGACTTTGCCTTCTGGATATGGAAGACTTGGGAAAGTACTAACTTGGAAAAAAGCACCTCTGCTTGATGGTGGGGAATGGGGAAAAACAGAACTTATCCTGTCAAGACAGAAAGGTCTCAGCTGACTCTCTTGCAGAAGATGCTTGGTAGCATTCGGACCACTATTGATGTCCTTGGCCAGTGGTTGAAAAGCTTGGCTCCAGGTGGAAAATAAAAATGAAATAAAATGCACAAGAAAAATCTCCAAGCCATTTCCTGGAAGCACTCCTCAGCAGGATAAAAACGTATGAATTTGCATCTGTATACACTGATGATCTACTACTGAATGCTAAAAGGTGGCAAGTGTTTTGATATTCCAATACCCTTTAAGGGACCATAGCCATTAGTTGACAATTTTCTCATCAACAGAGTCTATCTGTCGAAGAAGCTACCCTCCATGAATTAAGGACAGTAGTGATAGCTAGCTTTCGGATGGTACTCTTCAACATTTTGAATGCTTACCGCCGCTGTCTCTTTGTTGTAAGAAATATCCTCCCACGGATGAGGATGAAGATACAAAATGATGTTGACTTCCATTCTCCAATGACCCATATCCATCTTGCCTTTCAGCTAGAGTTCCCTGGGATGACAGATAGCTTGGAATATCAGCAGGCAGATTTGTCTCATCTGCGATTTAAGCAAACACACGGAGCTATCAGCATTGAGATTCTTTGCCGCATTTTAAGGCTAATGAGCAACAGAGGGATGTATTTGAAAAGCTATTCGCTCTTCTGAATCGGAGTCAAGAGACACAAATAAGCCTGGAAGAAAAACCTCTGTAGGTTAACCACAAACATATTTCAGTCTGCTCTTCCGGTGCCAAGTTTCAGTTTACACACCTGTGTTTGTGATGCTGCAATCTTCATTTCTCCTTCTTGTGTGGTATATGATGACCACCCACACAAGGGAAGTGCCCACCACACAGCACACCACAGCTATGATCACAACGCCCACAGTGGCCCATCCATCATCGTCCAAAGGCGGGGCAGCGTTCTGAGGAGAGTCACAGGTTGGCGTGGGAATGACGCTGAGGCGAATGTTGCCTCTCTCTGTCCCAAGAGTATTAGACATTTCGCACGTGTACTTCCCAGCGTCTTCAAAGTCTGTGTCCACAATGATGAGCAACTGGTTTCCTGCAGCAAAGAAATGCCTCTCGGTCACCATCAGAGTGCTGTCGTCTTTGGTCCAGTTAAGCCGAGGCGGGGGGCTACCACCGGCAATGCACTGCAAGACGGCCGTTTCACCTTTCGTCACCGTCCGGTCCAGCAAAGGCCTCAAAAACGAGGGCGTTTCTGAAGGAAAGGGGGGGGAGGGGAGGAAGCAAATATATGAATGTTACCAAGAATGAATCTTTATTTGCGTCCGCCATCAGCAATAAAACAACAATATGATATACAAAGAATAGAAATAAAAAGTCAAAGAGCCAGTGTGGTGTAGTGGTTAAGAGCGGTAGACTCGTAATCTGGTGAACCGGGTTCGCTTCCCCACTCCTCCACATGCAGCTGCTGGGTGACCTTGGGCTAGTCACACTTCTTTGAAGTCTCTCAGCCCCACTCACCTCACAGAGTGTTTGTTGTGGGGGAGGAAGGGAAAGGAGAATGTTAGCCGCTTTGAGACTCCTTCGGGTAGTGATAAAGCGGGATATCAAATCCAAACTCTTCTTCTTCTATATAAAATACATTTTAGGGTTTTGAATCAATAGTCAAATAGTGGATCTTATTCTGATTGCCCCAGCTAAAAACCTTGCAACCTTTGCTGTCACTTGCTCATCTTGATCTGCCAAGAGAAAGGACACTGTGGCAGTGGCTGGGCGACCCGGAATGGACAATACAAGAGGGGTGATAATCTCATTCGTCAAGTCTTTATAAAGAGTGCAAGCCAGAAGGGCATGCGCCACCGATTCGGTACTGCCATCTCCACAGGGACATAAGCGTTTTTCGTGTGGAATCTGTTGGAATCGTCCCTCAAGTACAGCTGATACATTCAATCTTGTGAGAGTAAAAACACGTCTATATTTTAGAATTGCTAGGTTATGCAGATAGGGTGCCAGAGAGTCGAAATGGGAAGGTGGAAAATAGTCATACCATGGGCAAAATTTCCTTATTGTGGCCAAGTTGTTCTGAGGCTCGATATCATTTAGGCGCTGACAAATTAGACTGTTTGCTTTACTAAAAACCCAAAGTGAGTAGCTGTTGTGGTGATAAGCCACAAGAGGGAAGTTTTTGATAGATAATTTTAGTCCAGGCGCACTTGTGACAATCTTGCACCACTAGGGATATTAGACCGGGGGGATTTGAGTCCAAGTTCAAAAATATCTCTAAAGCTTTAATCATGTTATCACCAAGCAAAGACAAACCAGGGGCACCCAAAGTGTTCAGTTGGCAATCACGTTTTATCTTACCTAACACTGTTAATGTTGCATTAGCAGAGATGCTCCCAGCAGTGTTCTGAGCTGTGCAGCTGTAGACACCAGTATCTTCGATTTTGACATCCACTATAAAGAAGACATCGTCTTCGGGCATCACGTGCATGCGTCTCTTACGTGCTGCGGGAAAGTCAGTGCCGCCATCTTTCTGCCAAGCGATCTGGGGCACCGGGTGGCCGACTGCAGCGCATTCCAGTCGTGCCATCGCCCCTGCACGGATGGTAAGGTCCATGGGCATCTTGGTAAATGAAGGAAGCACTACAAAAAACACAAAAGATGCAAAAAGAGACAAGTGAGTTTCCTTATTAGATAGCGTACAGACCACAGTTTTCAGTATGCCCATACAATGTAAGTGGAATCGGTGTCACCATCGATTCATGGACAATTGTTTCCCCTGCTCTCCAGCTCAACTGGGTCTAGATTTTTTAATGCCCAACTCAGAAGGAAACATCTGCAAGCTGCTTTCGAAATAAGGACTGATTTCAGGAAAGTACATATAGGGCAATCATTTCCTCATCCCGAGCACTAGCAGCATAACATTACGAGGTGGCTGCTTGCTATGCTATCTATTCTGTTGCTGATTCTCTAGTTTATTTAGGGATAGATGAACCTGTCAATATCAGTTTCTCTCGGTGTGCCTTGTTTATTCATCAGATTTTATATATATATATATATATATATATATATACATATAAAAATGTCTGCATGAAAATCTGTATGCAATTCCTGCCGATATGCACATTTTGCATTCATACTGTGATTTGAGAAAGGCATCACAAAATTTGTAGATGTGCATATTTTGAACGATTGCTGCCTCCTGGTTTACGCATTAATTCTGGGAGTGTGAATTTCTCCCCCATGATACTGTATTTCATTTTACTTGAATATTTGACTGAATGTTGTCTTTAACTGGGAGTATCTTGAATGGCAATTCTTTGAATCTTTGATGAACCAAATGCAGTCTACTTTATATAAATAATTTCTAAAGAATCAAATGAGGTTTAACAGGTTGTGACGTACACAACTCAGGAAAACATATATATGAATTAATCTTATTTTAGACATATTCATTCACATTTCACTCCAAGGTTAATTCTGGGACAACTGTGTTGGATATAACCTACTGAATCCCAGATATATATGGTTTTGGTGCATTCAAATATAATGTGCTTTCACATTTGTTCCCCATATGTCCAGAGAAGGCAGCCAACAGCATCTCAACTTCCAGTATCCAAATATTTCGGGTGATGCCTTTCGGATTACATAGCATATGTTTTTTGTTTAATTTATAGGTGATCTCAAGATGCTTACTGTTCACTGTGAGTTTAGCTTTGACAGAGTAGGATGAGCCAAAGTGATTTGAAATAACACACTGATATTTCCCCTCGTTGCCAAATTCCACATTGCGCAGCCTAAGAATGGTGGTATATTCCATCACTTCGCCGCCCTGTGCCCTGAGATGTGCGTAATTCTCCATTTCAGCATCATGCAGCAATTCATTGTCCTTCTTCCAAGCAAAAGTCATTGGGGAATCGCTGCTGCTGGCGGCTGAACATATAAAACTTAAATTGGAACCTTTGATTGCTGACTGAGTTTCAGGCTGTACAGTTATCTGTGGCTTCGGAAAATCATCTGTGAATATAAGAGCAAAAAGGGGGGGGAGGAGAATTGCAATAAGCTCACATGACTTCTTGTCGGAGACGAAAGTGAGGGACCAGACCAGACCTTTAATTATAGGTTTGGAAGAATCAAGTACTTAAAAGAGATATGATGCAGATTTCCAATCAGCAGTCTAACTCATGGATGGTGAAAACAAAATAAAAAAATTCCTTCCAGTAGCACCTTAGAGACCAACTAAGTTTGTTCTTGGTATGAGCTTTCGTGTGCATGCACACTTCTTCAGATACTTTGACTCCAACTCCCATCATCCCTGACCATTTGCTACAGTGGCTGGGGCCTGATGGGAGTTGCAATCCAACAACATCTGCAGGGCCACAGGGTCCCCCATCCCTGTTCTAAATTGTACTCTTGAGGGAGGTTCTTTTACCAATAGCTGGGGACACCTGTGATGCTAAACCACTGAGCCTCTTGGGCTTGCCAATCGGAAGGTTGGCAGTCGAATCCCCGTGAGCTCCCATTGCTCTGTCCCAGCTTCTGCCAACCTAGCAGTTCAAAAGCACGCCAGTGCGAGTAGAGAAATAGGTACTGCGGCGGGAAGATAACGGCATTTCCATGCGCTCTGGCTTCCGTCACGGTGTACCGTTGCGCCAGAAGCGGTTTAGTCATGCTGGCACATGACCTGGAAAGCTGTCTGAGGACAAACGCCGGTCAACAGCATCTGGTGGAATATTAGTTCTCCATCTCAGGTCTACAGAGTAACTTTTGTTTGTATTTGAGTTCATCTCAGAAACTGTGTCCATCAAAGGCACCATCCTTTCCCAAATAAGGAAGCAGCACACATACACAAATGGATCCTCTGTTTCTTTTCTACAGGAAGAGGACGTTGCTGCATCGGCTGGGGCAATGTTTAGGGAGGCTTTTAATGTTTAATAGATTATTGTATTTTAATGTTCTGTTGGAAGCCACCCAGAGTGGCTGGGGAAACCCAGCCAGATGGGTGGGGTATTAATAAATTATTTATTATTATTATTATTATTATTATTATTATTATTATTATTATTATTATTATTATTATCATCCCATTCCCTCTAATGTTTGGTCATGCTGCTTTTGCATGTGGTTGGGGGTAGGTGGAGCTAAGAGAAGAATATAAACAGGGCTCTACTGAATCCCATTGGGAAATTGTTGTACTCTGAACACTATAAGGTTTTGACCAATCAACTAATGTTCAGCATTTCACTCAAAAAGCAGAAGTACATTCCAACTGCAATCCTCTATGCATTTATCTGGCAGCTGAGTCCTACTGAACTCAATAGAGCTTGTTTCTAAATACATCCGAACTGTGCTGCCAGTTTCCACCGCTTGTCAGCTACTGGCTTTGCCACTCTGCCAAAGGAGTAAGAGGTGGCATGTTAAAAGTCAGGTTCCTGGCCTGGTGCAAAAATTTCATTGCTTATAATCACAGCAACTTCCATAATGCCTTTTCACCTTTGGGTTGTGCAGCTTTGGCCCAGGGGATACCAGCTGACAACTTCTATTGCATAATCATATGATGATCATACACAACAATGATATACAGGTAAAGCCATGGATCAGCAAGATTATGTTATATTTTAAATATCATTTTCACCTTCTTTTTTTGAAAAATTGCCTTTAGGTCTGAAATTTATCATCTTTTGATAGCTGGGAGAAGTACAAATTACATCAATTTCGAATTATAAGGACAAAGGAACCGGTAAGTGCACACTTTCATTTTGTTAAAATGCCCTGTTTCTATTTCCTTGGCTTCTTTTCTTCCCAGAACTTTAACCTGGCATGTTGAATTAGCTTCTAAAACCACATACACACAGGGAGAGTTGTTTTCATTAAATTTAGAAAGGCATGTGGTATTTTTCTCCTGCTGAGCAATCATTTTAATGAATGCAAGGATGAATATTTAAATTACTGTCATTCAGCTGCAAGATCTGAGAATTAAGGAGCACAATTCTTCTTGACTGAAAATGTATCTTTAAGCAACATTTCCCACTGAAACATTAACGTGATAACTAGGATATGGAGATCAAAAAGTGTTTATTCAATTCAATTAATTTGTTTAGTCCATTAAAGAAACCAATTTTTTGTCCAGTTCTTGGTATATGCTGCAAAGAAAGTTTAATTCAAATAGTAGCTCTCTCAATTAGACATGAGGGATTTATTTTAAAAGTTATTAAGAAGCCGTATTGCAAAGATGCTATAGCATATATATTTGCAATGTACTGCATTTCGGTGCTTCCCAATTGAATGCCTGTAACATTGGTTGAGCTGAAAGCATGTCTCTTTCTTGTAGACGTGATTTTTTTGTGGCTTAATTTCCCATCTCTAATAATGGGGTCAATTATGCTTTTGGACCTACAGTTTCATTAGTTATATTTTACAGCTCTTCAGAGCAAGACATGGTGGGGTTTTTGTGTGTGTGTTTTTACAAAAGCTGCATTTCTGCTGCCTATTATGCATTCATAAATCATTTTCTTTTAATGCCAGTGTTAATTGTGTACAAAACTTCAGCCCAAGTTTGCTTAGGGCCACCAACCATGGCCATTAACTGTGGCTATGAAAGAACACTTTTGACAGTGGTTCAATGAGCAGCACATTCATGAGCAGCACAAAAATAACAGAAATCCTAGACCTGAACCTCCCTGCTATTCAGCACTGGTGTGTTTTTCACTGTAAGAAAGATAAACCAGAGTTAACCCCTCAAAAATCCACAATGCATGACAGATTGTTTGCTCTTTCTGGTCAGTTCCTGTTACCATAGGCTCCCTGCTTCCTTAAAACATGCTCACATTTCATTGGCTGTCAGGGTTGGACAACCTCCCTCCCTTCCATTGTGAACAGAGAGATGCAAAGAGCTTCTCACTGTGAGTGAGGTGGTGCAGCTGCCCTCCAATAGGGTCTAATGAGGAAAGTGCCCACATCATTAGGGCTGGGCGATATATTGTCCAAAATCAGTTTGAAGTCCACATTATATTGGTTTCATAATTTTTAACCTGGCGATATATCACATATCGTGATGTGTGTGTGTGCTATGCCAAAAACATAACTTGAGAAAAACCATGAAGACAGCCAATGTCTCCACATAACTCCAACCTTATTTGGGACATTGTGCTATATCAGTATATTGTGAAGATTAAAGGTAAAGTTAAAGGGACCCCTGACCATTAGGTCCAATCGCGGACGACTCTGGGGTTGCGGCGCTCATCTCGCTTTATTGGCCGAGGGAGCCGGCGTACAGCTTCTGGGTCATGTGGCCAGCATGACTAAGCCGCTTCTGGCGAACCAGAGCAACACACGGAAACTCCGTTTACCTTCCTGCCGGAGCGGTACCTATTTATCTACTTGCACTTTGACATGCTTTCGAACTGCTAGGTTGGCAAGAGCAGGGACCGAGCAAATGGAGCTCACCCCATCGCGGGGATTCAAACCGCCGACCTTCTGATTGGCAAGCCCTAGGCTCTGTGGTTTAACCCACAGCGCCACCCACAACAATGATGAAAACCAGATACCGCCCAGCCCTACACATCGTTTTGTGGTCCGATCTCTTTCTACTCTTTTAGAAATGAAACTATGCCCAAACAAAATTGATCGTGGAATTAAAGCTGGAAAAGATATTGGAATTCCCTAATTTTTTGGGGGGTGGAATAATTGTGCTGAGTTGCAAACACCGAAATGTGTGTCTGTGAGAAAATAATTCCTTAAAGGCCACGAGCTCAATAGAGCTTCCTGGGCAGCTGCTAACATGCTGGTCAAAATAGAACGGATGCCTTTGTCCCACTTCTGACCATAGCTGTCAACCTTTCCCTTTTCTCGCGAGGAATCCTATTTGGAATAAGAGAATTTCCCGCAAAAAAAGGGGAAAGTTGGCAGCTATGCCTCTGACTCTTCTCTTTAGGAGATGGGAGCCAGGAATGCTAGAGCTTTGCTAGAGCTCTCAAATGTTCTTAGATGTAGGAGTGCACAAAGGTCATAAAAATGAAATATTGTGCTTAAAGATGACTATGTGGATTTTGTATGTCAACAAAGCTCCTGAAGAACGACTTAACCTCTGCACAATGAAGGTGCTATTTATATTATACATATTCCAGCATTTTTGCATTTAAGAACACGAAGCATGCATGTGTCTAAACATTTCACAGCATGCCAAAATATTTAGAACAATGCTTACCTAAGTGGCATTCACATTTTAAGCCTAGCAGCATATGCATTTGGCCACCACAAACCACTGAGCCTTCCTTTGTACACAATATGCAACTATGCAGTACACAAAACCTAATCCTAAACTGTCGTTCCCCATCTGAAATAAAACCACAAACTTGAAATATCTGCAGTGCAGAGCTCATGAACAGTGGAGGGGGGGGGGAAGAGAGTATTTTAAACAAACAAACAAAACTATTAACCCTCACAGTTCAGGTAATAAGGCCAAAGCTGTTTAAATCTGTCCTGAAACAACCATCTAGGCGGCAATGAAAAAGGATTACAAAAAAAACCAACAGCCTTACCACACACAAAATCTTCTAGGCTGACAGCAAGCACATTCGTCCCTTTTAGTATCTGAGGGTGGGCACAAGTGGCATTGACGAAAGCCTGGAAATTGTTGTCCGTCAGCCACTCGGGTAGCCATTTCAGCTGGCAGTCGCACAAAAGGCTAGACGTGTTTAGGTACCTATAAAACAAAACCGGAGCGGATTCCATTCATAGGAAGCAGAACTTCACAGCTTCCAGAGCAGGAAAGCAGTATTAAATCAAACCCAAAGATAAGTTAAGCACCAAAACTGATCACAAAAATCAACGGCGTTGCACGGATTTATTTATTTCATTTGCAGCCTGGCCGGTCTCAACATCTCAGGGAAGGTTCATGGAAAGGTGAGAATCATGGGCTAACAGACGTACATGTGTTGGAGGGAACATATTACAGGCTTCTTGCTCAATCTGGTCTAACACATACGTAAGAACTGAGTGTGGCAGTGTGTACAAACCTCCTGCCTCACTCCTAACCTACCCAGATGTGCTACAAAGCCAGCATAGGAGGATTAACTTTTTTATACGAACATAGGAAACTGCCTTATACAGAATCAGACCATTGGTCCATCTAGTTTATTATTGTCCGCACTGAATGGCAGTAGCTCCCCAGGGTTTCAGACAGATGCCAAGTATTGAACCTGGGATCTTCTGCATGCAAGGCAGATATTTTATGGCCCTTCCCCTATACTTAGAGGAGAATGAGGGGGACAGAAACAAAACCTTCCCCTACCTTACCTCACTGCGCTAAATCCTGTGCTGGCTCCCTGGTATCAGAACCAGGGTGGAGGAGGAGGAAATGACTTAAAGAAGCAGAGCCCAGCGTGCTTAAGGGTTTGGTTTTGCGTCCTGTATGTGCAGCTGAACAGGCAAGTGTCTAGTATACAGTAGTCAGTGCCAGATTTACGTATAAGCTAAACAAGCTATAGCTTAGGACCCCACTCTCTTGCCCCCCCAAAAAAAATTAAAAAGAAAAAAAACTGGATGTACATTTCCAAAATATAAGATAAAAAACAAATAAAATAAAACCTACATACAGCAGCAGTGTTTTGTGTGTAGGCTCCTATGATGTAAGTAATGGGCTCCACCTGCTAGACTGCTCCCTAAAATATCACTTATTTGCTCATTTCTATATATACTGGTAGGGTTCCTACATTCTGCATGTGCAAATGGCTTTAGATACCTATTAGGTCCACAAATTACCATACAGTATATATTCAACACAAAAAACAGTGACAATTGGTTGTTGACAAAGGACAGCTAGACATATAAAGGGCCCCATTACCTTCAGTAGCTTGGGGCCTCATCAAACCTAAATCCAGCCCTGAGTTTAGTTCACAGTAGCCCTTGCTTTAGGTAGGTGGGGAAAGAATTTCTGTCTTATAAGACCAAAACAGAGTATTATTACTTGTTGAGCATGAACTTCTAGAATTATCCTTGGTGCTGGAGGAGACTCTTGAGAGTCCCATGGACTGCAAGAAGATCAAACCTATCCATCCTTAAAGAAATCAGCCCTGAATGCTCACTAGAAGGACAGATCCTGAAGTTGAGGCTCCAGTACTTTGGCCACCTCATGAGAAGAGAAGACTCCCTAGAAAAGACCCTGATGTTGGGAAAGGTTGAGGGCACAAGGAGAAGGGGATGGCAGAGGATGAGATGGTTGGATAGTGTTCTCGAAGCTACTAACATAAGTTTGGCCAAACTGCGAGAGGCAGTGAAGGATAGGCGTGCCAGGCGTGCTCTGGTCCATGGGGTCACGAAGAGTCGAACACGACTGAGCGACTGAACAACAACAACTAGCTGTATCCCTCAAAATACGTACAGTGGTACCTTGGAAGCTGAACAGAACCCATTCCGGAAGTCCGCTTGACCTCCAAAACGTTCAGAAACCAAGGCACGGCTGCCCATTGGCTGCAGGAGCTATGTGCAGCCAATCGGAAGCCGCACCGGACGTTCAGGTTCCAAAAGAATGTTCGCAAACAGGAACAATCACTACCGGGTTTGCGGCGTTCGTGATCCAAAACATTCGAGTCACAAGGCATTCCAGAACCAAGGTACGACTGTATTTCCTTTTTCAGATTCACAACACTTTTTCCCTTGACTGTGCCCTGTGTTGTTTGACGATGACATGATAAAGTTGCTAAAGGTATTGCTTTTAAAGTAAATGCTAAAGGTATTGCTTTTAAAGTAAATGCATTGTCATTACTACCAATGTCCATTGCTACGATTATCTGATATATTCAAACATAACACACGTCTCATTGGGGCAAAGTAGAGACACTTACAATTCCTTAAGTTTCTTCATTTGTGAAAACGTGTTTCCTTGAACTGACATGATGGCATTGTTACTTAGATCTCTGAGGGTGGAAACAAAAGGAAAAGGCAAAATGTAGGATCACAAGGCAAACATAGTCAAAGCAAATTCTTACATTCTGCTCCGGGGCTGGGGTAAAATAAAACGTGAAAAAGAAGCAGCTTGTACCCTATAAGTACCACTACATAGAGGCTCATTTAAAAGAAAATAAATCATAGAATTGTAGAGTTTGAAGGGACCATGGATGTCAGGGGCTGGCCCGGGGCCGAGGCAGGGCCTGAGGACACGGGTGGCCAAGGCAGGGCACATCTAACACCGGAGGAGGTGTTAAGGGGGTGGAACGATGAACAGGTACCACCCCTGTTAACACCAGAAGTGGGTAAGGAGGTGTGGAGGAGTGGGGGTGAGGAACAAGTACCGCCCCTATTAACGCCAGAAGCGGTAATGAGGCAATGGGAGGAGGCTCCGACTGGGGCTCCAGTGCAGCCAATGGCGGGGATCAGGAAATGGAGACCGGGGAGGAGGTGAGGCTCGAAGATCCTGCCAGAGCCTCGGAAGCAACCAGTATGGAGGATGAAAGTGAAATGGAAGGGGCGAGCGCCGCCCCCCTCAGGGCCAGAGGGCGGAAGCGGAAAGAGGGTAGGCGGCGCCTGGGCTTCCCGAAGCTTTTATGTTGGGGGCGGAGCCACAAACCGGTACTTCGGGGATCTGACACAGAAGGGTCGGATGATGAACTGTAACACCTGTTATGCTTGATGCTGTAAATAAAGCCATTAGTTTAATAGACTGTATTTGCGGATGCTTACTCTTGAGGAGGACACACATCCCTCTCACAGCGGGGGTCATCTCATTCAAGCCCTGCAGTACAGGAATCTTTCACCCAATGTGGGGCTCAAACCCACTGGGTCTCATGCTGTACCAGCTGAGCGACCCCAGTTGTATGATTTGACCATATTTCCTAGATACAATGCAATTTGGCAGGGGAATGACATCTGTAGACCCTATGCTGCAACACAAAAAGTCGTCTCATACTCAAACCATCTCTAGCTCAGTCTACACTGATAGGCAGCAACTCCCCAGGGTTTCAGAGAGGGCTTTCTTCTCAGTCCTTATTGGAGATTGAAACTGGGATCAGAACTGGGAACCCTTTGAAGGTTATCATCGAGTTGGCATCATTGCACATTTTAAAAATTGTCTGGTTCAATATGATTTTCAACTACTTACAGGTGTTCAAGTGCATCCAGACCAGAAAACGCTTTCTTAGTAATTGACCTAATCCGGTTTCCTTGGAGTAGCCTGGAAATATAAAACACTTAACATGTAACAGATGAAAATGAAATAGATGCATGATTTTTGGAAATGTTAGGAGAGACTCTTGATAACTGTTTTTTAGGCATGTTTTACTGCACTGTGTCTACCTACCTCTCAACACCTTCCTCTCCTAAATATATACATGTATTCTGCTTCAGTTACTGGAGAGATGAAGGCATGTTCAAAGTCTTTTACTGTATATAATTTGGTGAAGCATTTTAATTTTTTTTTTTTTTGCAAGGGCTGTCAGCCAATTTATTTCTACATCTGTGAATTGTGAAGAAAATCTTTGCATTCTAACACAGTCATTGCCTCTGAATGCTGGATTGCCCTGCCAAACATCTGCCCTTGTCTGCCTTATGTAGCTTTCCACTAACACAACTGCCTCTAATTTCTACTCTGAAGAATCTTGGTCTTATGTGAAAGGTATAAGGACTGATTTCACGACACCATGCATGCAGTTAAGATAATCCAAAGTTTTTCAACCGAAGAGTATTTGGAAACTTTTTTGTATTTAATGAAAAGAGAGATGTACTGAAGAGAAGGCCGGTTTAAATTATGGTGACTCCAAAGAGCAAATCAATAAAACATCCTGGTGTTTCTGGACTTTTGCTCCAAGGTTTTATAGGATGTGTTAATTCCCACTCTGCCTGCCTCCACTTTAGCGAATTTCGTCTTTCCTGATTACCCTTCTCCCTCCAACTATAAGCTAAATAAAGCAGATTAATATGAGAATCAAGCTTCTGGTAGCTCTGCACTGTTGCAGCTCAGACCTCAGCAGAGAGGGCTGTGTCAGGGAAGTACAGTGGTAGCCCGGAAGTTGAACATAATCCATTCCGGAAGTCTGTTTGACTTCCAAAGCCTTCGGAAACCAAGCTCCTGCAGCCAATCGGAAGCCATGGAAGTCGTGTCGGATGTTCAGGTTCCAAAGGACATTCGCAAACCAGAACCCTCACTTCCAGGTTTGCGGCGTTCGGGAGCCAAAACATTCGACTTGCAAGGCGTTCTAGAACCAAGGTACGACTGTAAATGTTAACGTACAGTCTAGCGGCCAAATCCACCTGACAGATGACTTCCAGCTTCCCTCAACCACCAATACTAGCAATCTTTTCTTTCCCATCCTTCCTGCCTGGTGATTCTTTATTCTTTACTTTTGCCTCTATTGCCTCTCTCTAACGTGCGAAAGAGGAAAGAGATCTGGAAGGACAATAGCAGCTGGGGTGGGGTGGGGAATACAGAATCTACATTTGAAGATAAAGCAGTAAGTTGTACTTACAGCCACCTAAGTTTGTCAAGTCCGGAAAAAGCACCATTCATATCTTCAATTGTCCAGGAGATTTCATTGTTTTTAAGATCCCTGTTGAAAGAAATAGATAAGTCAGATCCAGGATCTTCAAAGTATACAAGTATGTTTAAATCACAAAAGCAATTGAAGGAAGCACATTGGGAACCCAGCGGCATGTTCACCCCTAGTCTAAATGTTTTACCCAACTGGAAACCCAGGAAATTGGTGACTCTTTCCACA
The DNA here is from genome assembly GCA_034642065.1 of Darevskia nairensis. NCBI lineage: Eukaryota > Metazoa > Chordata > Lepidosauria > Squamata > Lacertidae > Darevskia > Darevskia nairensis. The sequence continues at coordinate 172,758 of JAWWNI010000847.1, forward strand.
CACAGTGCTTAGAAGCACCCTCTTAAAAGTCGTTTTCAAAAGGACCAGCTGTGTGTCATAAAATCAGCAAAGTAAAGCAGCCCTATTATTTCATGATTTTACTTTTGGTTCAACTGATGGTATGATGTTTTTATTTTGTTTTTGTTTTTTCAGGCCTGTTGTGAGGAATTGTTCTAAAATGTGAGGTGCATATATATCCGAAATAAAATCAAAACAGCTAAAGTGGCTTCAACAGTTGTTGTCAATGCATATCAATGGCAGCAGAGACGAAACCTTCCTTATATCAAGATGTATTCGTCATTTGGAATTCCTTCACATTCATCTACATAGTCTTGCTCAGGCATCCCCAAACTTCGGCCCTCCAGATGTTTTGGACTACAATTCCCATCATCCCTGACCACTGGTCCTGTTACGTTAGGGATCATGGGAGCTGTAGGCCAAAACAACTGGAGGGCCGCAGTTTGGGGATGCCTGGTCTTGCTATTGTAGAGCTTTCTGAAAGAGAGAGAAAGAGAAACCCTACTATGAAACTTACAAAGTCTGCAAACTCGATAGTCCTCGGAAGGCACAATCAGCAATGTAGCTCACTTTGTTGTTCCCAACATTCAGCCTCACAAGTAGGCTTAAACCAACAAAGCTTGAATCCTCTAGACGGGTTAAATGATTATAAGTTAAGTCCCTGCAAGTTTGAGAGGGGGAGAAACGTTTGCTTTAATCAATATTAATAAGGAACCCAAACCCAATTCACAATTCATCCCCTGATTAATTTCAGCCCGATTATTTTTTAATATAAGCTTGCACATTATTTTCCATTGCACAGAATATAGCAGAATGAGTTTCCTTATTTAAAAAATTACAGTAACAAAAGACCAAGCATAACTTTTACAAAGAGGGGAGGAAAACGCAGTTGGCTTCAGCTTCACACAACAAAATATCATTGCATTAACTAACACACAAACAGCTGTTGCCACCTTTAGAAATCTTGTTACAAAAAATTCACAGCTCACTGGTAAGCTGCTCATGCTTTGGCTTGTACCCTGCTCTTAAAAATGGAAGAGTTTAAACACAAAACTACTACTCACAGCTCACTGAGTTTTTGGCAAAACTCCCAGGCATCAGGGCTGATTCTGCTGATAGCATTTTGGCTAAGATGGAGCTGCTGCAACATCAGCAAGCCATAAAGCCAGCCTTTGGTAATCTCTGTTAGGTTGTTATGATCCAGCTGCCTATACACACACACACACACACACACACATACATAGAAACAAAAAAGAAAAAAAAGACCTCAAGTTTCATATGAAAACTTAAAAAATCAATACATAATAAGAAGAAATTAAGGCTCTTCCTATTGAAAACAGAAGCCAGAAAAGTTTTACAGGTTGGTGGGTTGTACATTTATTTATTGTTATAATCACAGTTACTCAAAATAAGCAATGAACTAAGGGATTCAAAAATGGTTTTTTTTTTTAAGACTATGGAAGCGTATACTTACAGGATTTCCATGCTACTTAATCCCCAGAAAGCTCCATCCATGAGCCTAGCTAGCCCATTTCTTTGTATTCTTAAAGATTTCAAAGAAGGAAGTCCTTGAAATGTAAGCCCATCTATTTTTTTAATTTTGTTACGGTTCATTTCTCTGAGGGGGGAAAAAAAGAGTTCCAAGTTAACTAAAATAAGCACAGACTTCCAAGAATATATATATATATATATATATATATATATATATATATATATATATATTCTGGGGAGCTCCTCTCTTGGTACAATCAGAACGTCAAAAAGCGTGGCCCCACAAATTGTTGATTATGTACGTTGCTAGTAGTGAGATGGAACAGTAACAAATAAAAGCCAGATCTTCCTGATGTACCAGGATAACATTGTGAGCTGCAAGAGTATGTTAGCCCTCTTAGGGGCATTACTCGGGGCAAAGCAAGCAGATCATATCAACATGAAACCTTAGGACAGGGATGGTGGAAACTGTGATCTCCATTATGTTGTTGGACTACAGGTCTCATCATCCCTGACAACTGGCCAGACCGATTGCAGCTGATGGGAGCTGGTGTCTAGCAACATCTGGAGTACAACAAGTTCCCCATCCTCGGTTTAAAACATGAATGCATCCTGAGAACTATGCCTCTGTTCTATCTAAAGCTTTCCTGCCTTTATGTGGTTACTACTGAGGTTGATGCTCAGCCGCTGCCAGAAGCCTGCAAGACTAATTTAAAACAGTTAGGCTGTACTTACAGATGCTGGAGATGAGGGAGTTTAAACATCTTCTGTGGGATGGCTGAAATTCGGTTCCTGTTCAGCTTTAAGACTTGAAGTGTGCTAGACAGGTTGTCAAAAGTGCCTGGTTCCATGGAGATTATTCGATTATTATTAATGTGGCTGTGGAAACAATGACAGTTAGGAACTATGGAAATGGTAGCAGATTTCGTACCAAGACCTCATTACCGACTACGTGGCAACTGCTAATCCTAGCTTAAGAACTTAATAATCACTTTAAAATATCCCCCACCTCTGTCAACCTCCAGTCGGTGGTTAAGTGGAACTTTGAATGGAAACATACGTTTTGCCTTCAGCCAAGGTCTATGGCTCCTAGCAGACAGGAAATAACCAGCACTGATCCAATGGCAAATAGAATTTAAATTCTCAAATAATATTTCAATGACTGAAAGATATTCTGCCCTTCCAATCGTTGAAGGGACCATCAGATTCAACCCAATGTCTTTATAGGACAACTATTTTTTTTATATTAAAAAAAAACATCACGGATACTGAAAGGGCTGGTTTTACTTTAGTCTACTGCTTTAACTATGGTTATCAGACAGTAAATTAATATACGATTTTAGAACTCAAGATGTAATGAAAGTTAAACTTTCTTAAGTCTTAAATAAAGTTAAATAAAGTCTTAAATAAAGTTAAACTTACATGTACTTGAGCATCAGAGAAGGAAACGAATCCACCTTAAGCACAGAAATATTGTTGTTGCTCAAGTCCAAAGTTTCCAAAGACTGGAATGGTTTCAGGTCTTCAGGCAAGATGTCTGTAATCTTGTTACTTGTCCTAAATTAAAATTTACATGTCAAATTTAAGGCAGTTTCCAAACAAGTACTGAAATAATTGCACTTCCCAAGAACTTAAGAAAAAATAAAAAGTTTTGCCAGAATGAAGGTAGCAATCCTATATGCATGCTCCTGGCCGTAAGTCCCGCTGAACTCCACGGAGCTTATTTCTGACCAGACATGGAGAAAACTGCAATGTCAGAGCCACACATAAAAGCAAAACAACATAAAGATTATGGGGGGCTGGTGGAGTCTCTGGTGTGCATTGGGACAGGGGGATGCAGGGGGAAATGAATGGAGAGGAAGTCTTAACATCTCCAACCCCCACCCCAGCCCCGCAAAAAAAAACCCCACATACAAGGAACCATGAGCAAAAGAGGCATAGCACACAAAAGGAGAAGAAGAGGGAAGGCAACTATTAAGATGCAGAAAGCTCTGAACACATGGAAAAGCCAGAGGAAAATGACAAAGACATCATAGAACAGAGCAGCTAGTCAGACAGATGAGATTGAGAAATGTGCAAAGAACAAAACATGGGGAGGAAATCAAGGAGAGGAGGACAAACAAAATATGAACGTCTTTGGAATTAAGAAATTTATAATTAATACCACCAGGAAAAGAAAAAAGGAAGAGGTGATTATAATGTGAGAAAGGAGAACAAGTTAAGAAGCAGAATTCAGGAGCCAAAGAAGGGGAACACTGTGAATTTGGGAGCCAAAGAAGAAAAACAACCAAAATCTGAACACAAAAAGAGTAAGGCCTTCCATGTACACATCTAATAACAGGGTATGTGATCATTGGAACTTTGCTGTTCTGCTACAGTGTTCATTGGCATCATATCTTAAATTAAAATTTAGTTCTTTGGGGGAAACAAATAATTCAGTTTCCTAATGACTATTTATTTGTTTGTTTGTTTGTTTGTTTGTTTGCTTCCTTTGGGATAGTTCATTTCCGCACAATAATTGTAGAGCTGACCTGGGAGGTATCAGGCACTAGGTCAGGCACAGTGTCAAACATGCTGTTCTTATTCTGTCAAGAGCACAATTTAAAAAAAAAAAACAAGCAAAGCTCTCTATCTCTATCCTCAGCTATCAACCCAAGAAAAGGGCCACCAGTCGCCCGCTCTGAACAAAATTATAACAAATTTGATCTCATGTTTGTGCGTAGGATGGGGTGCCACCAGCAAAAGAGATACCGTGTGTCATGCTTAGGGGAACAGAAGGTGCTTTAAAGTTTTCATAAAGACTGCATCGATTCATCCTTCCACATAATTTCAGGATGTTTTTCTGCATTCAGGATCCAACAATGACCCTCTGAAAATTCTTGCCCAAATTGGAGAAGGTCACATAGCAGCAGCTATTCCATCAGGCTACAGAACAGATCGGGGGAAATGGAAACACAGCTATCCCATTGCCTCTGGGCCTACCCTCAACAACAGCCAGTTCCATCCTACTTCCATTCCAACTGGTCATCATAAGAACTGCGTCTTCAAAAACTGGTACCTGAGTTTGCTACCAACCCTTCCTTTGGATGCCAAGCCTGAAAGCAGCAGGGATGATCTTACTATTGATATTGGAAGCTACTCTGGGAGTCTTTTCAGCTAAAGAATGAGGGTAAAAATGCTTGAGATCAATAAATAATTGGCAATCCTTGTTGAGATGCCTGCCAGCAGAGCCACCTCTAGGTTTGAGGAAGTACTAGGCAAAGAGCTTTCTGCTGGGCCTTCTCCTACATCAGGGACGATGAGTTTGTGGCCCTTTGGGTATTGTTGAGACTCTCAACTCCCATCAGCCTTGGTCAGCATCACCAATGTCCAGGCATGATGTGAGATGGAGTCCAGCAAACATCTGGAAGGCTGCAGAGGTTCCTCGCTCCTATCCTTCATAGATAGATTGTTGGGCTTCTGAGGCAAGATGCCACGAGCTGCCTCTTTTAAATTGCCTTCAGTACTCTGGAGCAATGCAGGAGCCCTGTGGTAAATTAAAAATGGTGGTTCAGAGCCCTAACTGCCTGTAGCAAGAAACCCAAAGCAGGCATTGTTGCTGGCGACCCAATTGCTGGGCACTGGGTTACTGGAAGCTGCTGGGAGCTGCCAAGTGCTGATGCCAGGCCCGTCAGGCTAATTTATGGGGCAGATTAGAAAATATGAAAGGGCAGAAACGTAATGTGGTTTATCATGTTCTAAATCTAAGCAGAGGGAGAAGCTGGCTTGCCCACCTCGATTCTGCTAAAATTATACCATTTGAGGGTACTCTGAGCACATCAATGGGACTGTTCCTTCAAAATAAGTTGTTTCTATTTAAAACAGGATGTCTGGCAACTGAGGTACCCATATAAGCACTTAAGGGAAGTTAGAGGCTGAGATTAATCACCACTCATTAAAACCAAGAAATTGGCAAAAAAAGAAGAAGCCAGAAGTTGTGGATTAACTAGCCCTCACACCAGATGTGTTAAAAAGAAGTGATATTTTGTTACACCTCAGACATTGTTCTCACTCAGCATCAAGTTTCAGCCCTTGGCCTGTGAGTCTAGGCTCTTTAAATTTAACTCTTAGCTGCAAGGTCTTATTTAAATCTTTTTTTAAAAAAGAAACCCAACGGATGAGCCATGCGGCAGATTTATGAGTGAGCAAGACAAAGTTAGATAACAAGTTTAAGAGGCTTTAGTTTAGACGTTAGTGTTCATAAGGTAATTACTAATAAGGTACTAAAAACTGCCAATTACTTGAGTGACAAATAAAATTTTCCTTGCAGTAAAACAGTGCTTCAGCCAAAGCCAGCAATTTCCTGAACTGCACGCCTCCTAAATTGCAGTGTGAAAGTATTCAGTTAGGGAGAGCGTACACACTGCAGTCTTTGTGTCACCATTGCTTCATAAAAGAGAAATTTCTTACAACTGGCTGGACGTTAGTGTTCATAAGGTAATTACTAATAAGGTACTAAAAACTGCCAATTACTTGAGTGACAAATAAAATTTTCCTTGCAGTAAAACAGTGCTTCAGCCAAAGCCAGCAATTTCCTGAACTGCACGCCTCCTAAATTGCAGTGTGAAAGTATTCAGTTAGGGAGAGCGTACACACTGCAGTCTTTGTGTCACCATTGCTTCATAAAAGAGAAATTTCTTACAACTGGCTGGATAATAGCCCCCGTAATCATGAATTTCAGCTGTTCCTAATGGATCTGAATAATCTCACCTTCAGATTAGATTTTAACTAACTGGCAAATTACTCCAAGGCTTTACAGATAAGGCTTGCTGGAGCTTTATTGTGGGAATGCGGGAAGAGAAAGAACATTCATTTGTTAACTAACAGCAGGCAAGACATTAGTAGTTTAATTACATCTCAATATAGTTCAAAGGCAGAGTAAGTAATTAAACCACACTGCATTTTTGGTGCTGGTTATCTGAAAGATGCACTTGAAGATAAAGCTCTCTCATCTCTGCACTGAGTGTTACACTGTCTTAAAGAGCACCATACCTTCAGTCAAAGGTCCTCAATCTTTCTAGGGCCCACTGGCGCACACGGAGTTTTGAGAGCATGTCACAGGCAAAAAAAAACCTTTGCTCCCTTCTGTTCTCCCTCCCCACAACAGGCAAGCTCTCTGCCCCCCCCTTTTTTCCATGGGGCTTGAATAAAAGTCAAATCCAGCAAAATGAAACCGGATTTTAGTTAATTCACGTAATTCTATATCCTCCTTTCCCAAAAGAGCCATAAAATTAAAACTTATACTGGTAGACTGCACCATTCAAAAATCTAGGTAGATGTAAAGGGACCCCTGACCATTAGGTCCAGTCGCGGACGACTCTGGGGTTGCAGTGCTCATCTCGCTTTATTGGCCGAGGGAGCCGGCGTACAGCTTCCGGGTCATGTGGCCAGCATGACTAAGCCGCTTCTGGCAAACCAGAGCAGTGCACGGAAACACCGTTTACCTTCCCGCCGCAGCGGTACCTATTTATCTACTTGCATTTCGTGCTTTCGAACTGCTAGGTTGGCAGGAGCAGGGACCGAGCAACGGGAGATCACCCCGTCGTGGAGATTCGAACCGCCGACCTTCTGATCGGCAAGCCCTAGGCTCTGTGGTTTAACCCACAGCGTCACCCGCATCCCATATGTAGAAAATGTTAGTAAATCACAAATCCAAAGCTTGCCAGAACCACAAAAACACTGATCCAATGCACAGATCCATACGGTCATCATGATTTATTTTTATTTTTTTGCGAAGGATTACAACAAAATCTCCAATGAATTACAGAACACAGAACTGCAGAATTACGTCTGCAGACACAGACGTAACCTATAATTTGATGGCAGTTTTGAGGGGATCCCCTGAAAAAATGAGGAAAATCCAAGCTCTCACTTAAACTAACCTGAGTTAAATTAGATTTGAATGTCTATTATTAGCAGGAACACCAACTTTGAAGTTCCCTCAGACCTCAAATATTTCCTTACATATAGCAAGTATGTAAGAGCGCTGTCATGCTGCAGTTTGCATAAGTGTTGACAGGTGGCGCTACAAACTACAGGGGGCAACAAACTGGGCTGTCAGAGCTGTTGAACCATCACAGCAGAATCAGAGAATGAGGAAGAAGCTTGAGGTACAAGGACAAGACTATCAGGACAGGGCAGCTTCCCAGCAACCACTGTGCTCTGCTGCTGCCCGTCTCACACTGATGACGCCTGTTAGTGGGCATGTTGTGAAGGGACTGGGTGGTTTGGTTGAGCTGTAAGTGGGGGTTGGAGATTGTGAATGGAAGAAGCACAGATACAGCCTCTTGGGGCTCCCAGTATCTACACCAGTCTTTCTCTGCTTTGGGTCCTCCAATGCTGTTGGACTACAACTCCCATCACCCCTAGCTAGCAGGACTAGTAGTTAGGGATGATGCGATCTGTAGTCCAACAACACTGAGGACCGAAGGCTGAGAAAGTCCTGATCTTGTTGGGGGAACCAGGGGCACCAACTGAAGTCAACTGGTGAGTGCAAAGGAGGAGGAACCTGAATGACAGACACAAATCCCCAGATACTCTGATTTAATTGTGTACTTTTTGTTTCAAAATTAGCATTATATCTGAAACACAAGAATGTGCCAATCATGGCTATATATCACATCAAAGCTCAGAAAGATTATCAACAGTTGTGACCATTTACAGGATGTCTATCATTACCTTGAGCTTGTAGAGAGGAAAATAATGATTAGCGTAACATACCGGTACTATAAATAAAACAAATTAAAACATCTTTTAAATTGGGCAACCTGCAGTCCAAGCTCTGTATAGTTTCATGCAGCAGAAATGACAGAAAAAAACTTCATGAAAGATGTGTGGTAAAAAACCAGAATCTTGGTATCTGAAGAAGTGTGCATGCACACGAAAGCTCATACCAATAACAAACTTAGTTGGTCTCTAAGGTGCTACTGGAAGGAATTTTTTTATTTTGTTTTTTTAAAAAAACAGAGAATATACTTAAAAGCAAAACTAAAACCACACAACTGTTATGAATGTGCTGATGGTTACTGTATCCTTAATGTGAGCTGATCATTTATCAATAGCAGTATTCAGATATTATTTCTTCTCCTTATTTTTTAAAAATCTTATTATTTCTCTTCATTAAATTTGCAAATAGTGTGTGTGTGTGTGTGTGTGTGTGTGTGTGTGTGTGTGTATCTATATCTATATCTATCTATCTATCTATCTATCTATCTATCTATCTATATGAGAAACTAAACTTTAACAGAGTGGGGACAGAACAGAGTGTTCACTCATTTCAAGCCATACTAGTAAAATCTGCAGTTTCTGTAGTTGGTCCTAACAGGTTTCTCACACTTTTTGATAAAGATCAACTCCCTTCTTTTATTGCATTACGTTTTGCTTGGCAGGCATTCAGATTTGATATCAGACCATTTGTGGCTCTACCTATGCATCTTATTTAGAGAGGCAGTGTTGTATATTTTTAACTACTGGTTTTATTTATACTTGGATTTTTGTTTAGGCCAACTTGTTTTTAACTTTTACTGATAATTTTAATGTATCTTTTTTTGTTTCTAATGTATATTTTTGTTCTACTTTTTGTTTAATGTATATTATTTTTCTTCTAAAGCTTAGAGATTTCAACATTTAAACAGTGTATATATGTTTTCGTTTTTAAAAAAAACCTTAAAAGTTCTAAAGCTTAGAGATTTTAACATTTAAACAGTGTATATGTGTTTTCGTTTTTTAAAAAAACCTTAAAAGTACAGTCGTACTTTGGAAGTTGATCGGAATCCGTTCTGGAAGTCGGTTTGACTTCCAAAACATTCAGAAACCAAATCGCGGCTTCTGGTTGGCTGCAGGAAGCTCCTGCAGCCAATTGGAAGCCCCACCGGATGTTCGGCTGCCAAAAACCGGAACAGTCACTTCCAGGTTTGCGGCGTCCGGAAGCCAAAACATTCAAGAACTAAGCTGTTCGAAAACCAAGGTACGACTGTACAGTGATTAAAGAAATAGAAATTCCAAGGTCCAATAATCTATTTGGTTTAGGACACTGAACATCTTCTGTTGGATTGTTTCTCTTGGCAGAGGACTCTCACTATTGTGCAAACAACTAATTTCATATATTTCACCTCCACTTCTCTGAAATGCCAAACGGCCCTAGACAAAGAAGACTCCAAGCATGGCTGGCTCTCTTTGGTCCTGGAGAAGAGAAGCAGCAGCAGAAGCAAGAGAAAATGTCAGGAGAGACTGCTACTGTCTCCTTTCTCATCCAAATCATAAGAGAATCATAGAATGAATTGCAGAGTTGGAAGGGACCCCAAGGGTCATCTAGTCCAACCACCTGCAATGCAGGAATATTCAGCTGTCCCATACGGGGATCGAACCTGCAACATTGGTGTTATCAGCACCACTCTCTAACCAACTGAGCCATCTCTTGGGACTCTCTTCCAGGGCTTCTATGTTTCATCTGCAGAACTGCAGAAACTACAAAGTGGACCCCAGCCATATTTTTTGCCTCCACCAACTTCAGCACAAATGAGAGATGCTCAAAAGGGAATAAGAGGAATCCTGGTGGATCAGATCAAAGGCCTGTCTGGCCCAGTATCCTTTTTTCCCATGGTGGCCAACAAGCAGGACAGGAAGCCAAGAGTTGATGCTCAGTAACTGGTCCTCATGGCCATACTTCCCCTGAAACCAGGAGGCAGTGTATGGTCGTCATTTCTTACTGATGAATCTTCACTTCCTTCACAATCCCTTACACTTCCGTGACCTCATCTATTTGGCATGCGTCATACACACTGGTACTCCCAGATCAGCCTTTGCTTTCTGTTGCCATTTTCCTTTCCAACTTGCTCTGCCACAGACCAAACATTTAACACGCAGGCGTATTCTTCAGCTTTACCAAGAACCACATTTAAGAGCTTGCAGAACCTGCTCCTTCCTCCCTCTGCTTGCAGTCCTTTGTTTGCTGCCTCCCCCCCAAGTAACATTTTACCACAATTTTCATTCCTGGGCCTGATTCCAAGTGGATTCCAAGAACGAAACCTTGCCTGTAATTCAATAGGTCATGCCTCCACCTTCGTCTCAAGTTCACAATTTCTTTTTCAAGGCTCACGTACCCTTAAGCTCACCACAACAAGTCGCTAGTACATGACAATTTAAACATCTGATAAAAACAGTTTTGCTAGTTTCAGATATAAAAGCTTATACTTTTAGACTTGGGATCTGAGATCCCACCTATTTCCCCCACCCCAGTTAGGCCAGAAGACCAAAGCACTGGTCATGTTCACATGTGCGTGTTGATCACTTGTACAGCTGCGAGAAATGTGACTTCCATATGTGTCACAGCGAACATAGAACTTTATAGCTTCTCAAAACACACCGGTTGACAAGGAGTGCAGGTTATATCTTATGGCTCAAAAAAACCCCAAAGGGATGAGAAACCAAGTTTATATATAACCACGTGAAACAAGGGATAAGCTTGTATGTGCACATTCATCACACAAAAACCATGCCATCAAGGAACGACTAACATGTGAGCAGCAACCATCAATAGATCAAGCAACACAGAACATTTGTGCTAACATCATTTCACTGAGGGTAGTTCATATATTCATCTCCAACCCATCAGGTGGTGAATAATCAAATGCTGCATATGCCTAAATAAATCAGAGTTTAGGGTGTGTTTTTTTTTAATGGGACAGGGATAGCAGCTAGGAGCAACCTGGAAATTACTGAGATTTGCCCAGTGCTCATAACCAATGATTGTACAGAGTGATCAATATCCACACGACACAACTAGTCATCTGGCCCCCTCCCAAAACAATTTATAAGCAAACACTAGAAGTAACCAAGGTGCCACATCAGATAAGCTCACATGATTAAATAAATTATTTGAGAAATAATTTAAACAGCCTAGATCAGGGGTAGGCAACCTAAGGCCTGTGGGCCGGATGCAGCCCAATCGCCTTCTAAATCCGGCCCGCGGACGGTCCGGGAATCAGCGTGTTTTTACATGAGTAGAATGTGTCCTTTTATTTAAAATGCATCTCTAGGTTATTTGTGGGGCCTGCCTGGTGTTTTTACATGAGTAGAATGTGTGCTTTTATTTAAAATGCATCTCTGGGTTATTTGTGGGGCATAGGAATTCGTTCATTCCCCCCCCCCCCCCAAAAAAAATAGTCTGGCCCACCACATGGTCTGAGGGACAGTGGACTGGCCCACAGCTGAAAAAGGTTGCTGACTCCTAGCCTAGATGGTTGAAGTGACTGTGCCAAACTTTGTGTTATAAGGGAAAGGCAAATATTAATTGTTGGGGGAGGGGTTTATTTTCAGCCTCAGGTGTGAAGGTTATTTAAATATAAAGTGTAGTATGTATTCACACCAATGCTCTTCAAGAGCTGATTTCCTTGGCCATCATAACAAAACTGCAGGTCAAGGAGTCGCTGATCTTAAGTTGTGACTAGCTGCAGCGCACAAAGGGAATCAGAGTAGCAGTTACACGCTTCCAGCAGTAGGGGAGCTACGCTCTCTGAGATGGGGTGAGGTTGGGAAAGCTCTGGTTTCACAGCGGTGGCACTACAGCTCCTCCACCCACACACTCATGTACTGCTGTCGGTTGTGACAATCTCCAATATCCCACTGGGGATAATAGGAAAACAAAGTTATGAGGATGAGGAAATGGTTGCTGAACTCAAACTGAAATAGAAAGTCAAAGAATACCAATCATTAATCCACTGGGCCAGTCAGCTCAACAGCCAAACTCTTAGGCACTTTCTTATTTCCAATGCAAGGGGTTCTTCCAGTTTTTTCTAGGACAAAAATTGTCAGGCAAGAATAGTCTAACATCTTATTTCCCTACCTGGTGTCCTCCAGCTGTTTTGAACAACTTCCATCAGCCCCAGTTGTAGTCCAGAACAGCTGGTAACACCATGTTCTCATAGTTCACTGAGGTCCAGCTCTGAGGGCCTTCTGGGGGTTCCCTTACTGTGAGAAGCAAAGTTACAGGGAACCAGGCAGAGGGCCTTCTTGGTAGTGGTGCCCGCCCTGTGGAACGCCCTCCCATCTGTCAAGGAAATAAACAACTATCTGACTTTTAGAAGTCATCTAAAGACAACCCTGTTTAGGGAAGTTTTTAATGTCTGATATTTTATTGTGTTTTTAATATTTTGTTGGAAGCCACCCAGAGTGGCTGGGGAAACCCAGCTGGATGGGTGGGGTACAAATAATAAATTATGATGATGTTGATGATGACGATGATGATGGTTTACTCTACACAGAAAGGTGTCCCAAGGCAGCTGCCTCCCATCATGCAAATCTTGTATCAAGAGCAAAGTTAGGATGGAATCACACAGCTATTTACAGCACAAAGTCCCCTTGAAAACTTAACAAATGGTGACTCTAATCGTGCAACAATCTAGTCACCTCTAAACTTCTGTAATGTTCAGAGGCGACATTCTCATTTGGGAAGAGGCATGTTGAAATTCAGAAGACATGGCAATATCCCAGCCCTCAAGGCGTGAGGATACAATGGACTAACTCTACGCAGTTATCACTACCATGCAGAGAGTTTCGGCAACCATCAAATTATAGCCATTATATGGTCTGCTTATCTTAACTCTACCACCACAAGATAACTACCAACCGTATTACATGCCTTTCTCAGACATTCATTACCAAGGCATACATTTCATCCCATTTATGACGGTTAGCAAACAGTAAACCTAACAGAAGCTGTATCTGCCCTCCTTGAGAGTATCACAAAAGTACCCAGGAGCAAGAAGACAGCCAGGTATGCATGAAGTGTTTTACGAAATACTGGTACTTAAAACCACACAACAGATGGCCTCACAGGTGTTTTGTTTCACTCATCACCATTCTTATTGCAAAACTCCCTTTGTTCATAGGCTTTGTTTGCCCACCATTAGGTGTCTAGTACATGCTGTAAGACTCCGACAAACAATATCCTATTACCTCACAGTCCTCCCTCAGGCTTGTATAATAAGTAGACTGGACACAAAAGCCAAGTGGGCTGAAATGCTGAACCACTGCTATGTCATTTTCACAGCGTAACCTTGTGCATATTTACTCAGGAGCAAGTCCCGCGATGTTCAATGGGGCTTACTGCTAGGAAGTGTAGGACAGCAACCTCAAGAAGAGAAGAGTTTGGATTTGATACCCCGCTTTATCACTACCCAAAGGAGTCTCAGAGCGGCTAACATTCTCCTTTCCCTTCCTCCCCCACAACAAACACTCTGTGAGGTGAGTGGGGCTGAGAGACTTCAGAGAAGTGTGACTAGCCCAAGGTCACCCAGCAGCTGCATGTGGAGGAGCGGAGACACGAACCCGGTTCACCAGATTATGAGTCTACCGCTCTTAACCACTACACCACACTGGCTCTCAGGTTTAATGGGTCCTCTCATACAACACATATTCACATCACATTCCCTGCTCTAGCAAGAAGTCAGGATGCAGAAGCAAGTGCATTAGATGACCTAAACAGCCTGTGACAAACAGGTCTAATTTATGCAAGCACTTAAGAATGAATTCCATCTAAAGCAGTACCACTGATGATGATAATAATATTTATATGCCGCCCATCTGACTGGGTTGCCCCAGCCAGTTTGGTTGGCTTCCAACCAATTAAAACGTCAAATGCGCAACAACATCAAACATAAAAAATTTCAAATGTCTTCTAAAAGTCATATAGTTGTCTATCCGTTTGACATCTGAAGGGAGGGTGTTCCACACGGCAGGCACAGCTACCGAGAAGGCCCCTCTGCCTGGTTCTCTGTAACCGTATTTCTTGCAAAGAAGGAACCTCCAGAAGGCCCTTGGAGCTGAACCTCAGCATCTGGGCTGAACAGAAGATACGGAAAGATTTCATGATATGGCAATTTGTAAGTCATTCATTCACAAGGGAGCTTTTTTAAATTCAAAAGTGGTTCTGTGCATGAAAATGGAATGGCAAAGACACTACATGAGGACCTTAACAGAGTCAAAAATAATTGAGTGAATTGACCTTTAAATTCGAGATTAACTTGCACAACAGATTGTACTATGCTGCCTATTGAACCACTCGTTGACTCCAGCTTATCTACAGCAATCAGAAGGTCAATACAAATGTTAAATGTAAGGCCCTGGAGCCTTACTAGAACCTGTGGAATTCCCAAAACAAGTGTCCACCCCTGTGCTGCCTGTAACACACAAGTCAAGCATTTAAAAGGTTGTCACATGACATGCTTGAGGTGCCCTTGCAACACATTGCTTTCCTTGTACTATGAACTAAGTCACCCAGACATCACAAATCAGATTTGATAGTGGACTCATTTCCCAAGCCTTGTTCCTTCCCTACCCTTGCAGGAGTATCTCTTCTCGAGATATACAGTACTCCAGGAAGAGAAAAACTTTCCATAGTTAACATCAAAAAGAGAATTTTGGGGAAATGCTTTCACCAAAAGCGCAATTGGCTTTTTTTTTTCCATAGCAAAAAATACTGTGCCACTGAACATCTGTCAGGTACAGAATTCTGTTCTTATGAGCATCTGTGTTTTACACCCTACTCCAGGGTGTAAATCCCTTTAACGGGAAAAAAAAGTCCTAGTGTCATAAAACCATAGCAGCTTTGATTGTGAGAATATATTATCTACCTTGAGTTGTTAATTTACTGGTTAATTGTTCTGAAGAAACGCCAGGCGTTCAGATAGGCAGGCTACTCCTCTGGCAGGAAAAAATACTGTGCACACTAATTTGGATGAAGATCTTCTATACCAATAGCAAACACATACTCCATGTATGGGTCATTATCAGCCTCCATCACAGGCTGAGCGGGTTCTAGCTGCTCAGCCCCACTCCCTTGCTTCAGAGGACCTCAGTGGGAACTGTTGCCTGCTACCCGCATAACAAGTCTTGTCTCCATCTCCAGCTGAGTGAGTGTCAGTTACTTAGCCTGACTCCCTTGTCTCAGATGTCATCAATGAGCTCTGCTGCCCAGTAGGGAAGGCCAAGGAGGAGGACAGGGAATGCCACCTGCAACACTCTGTTGGGAATCTCACTTGCCCTATTGATTTCAGTAGAACTAACCTCCAAGTTTAGCAGGCCTGAGCTGCAAACTCTCTGCAAAAGTTCCCAGGGAGTAAGTTGAATTGAACCAAGTTCGACCTAGGCATATTTCTGCACAGCTCAACTCTAAAATCTGGTTTTTATCTGTTTTACATTATTTGTTAGCTACTCCAATAAGAGCCATCCTGAAGGGCATGGTATATATTTTTTTCAAAATAAATGAAATAAACAAGTACCCCTCACTTCAAGGTAATCTACCATGTGAGGAAGATGACAGCACAGTAATTACTTCAGACTTAATGAATGCTGGTAGCTTGTATCAAATCCATTTGTGTCAGTATTTAACCCCAAATCATCTCCGGGTCATAGTGTTAAGATACACAAATAATAATAATAATAATAATAATAATACCTAAATTGCTCTATTTCACTGAGTCATAAAGTGGAAGATGAGGTTTTTTCATTTTGCACCAGATTACAGTAGCCTTTTTATTCTATATATAGTTATTCCAGTCATTTGCAGCCTAAAAGCAAAAAGAGCCCGTTTCATTCTGAAATTCAGCAACCTTTGTCACCTCAGAATTGGTGACCCTGGCTGCAAGTTACATCCAAATCTGGCAGAGAATTTTAAAAATCCACAAACACTACTTTTAAAGCTGTGCTGCATGAAAGCCCCTAGATGTATCTGCCTACAATCTGGCAAACTCCATCCACTCTGGAGGGGAGGCTGTGCTTGCAAATTTTATCCACTCCTATGAAAAGTTTTCCAAAAACTTATAACCACTTTTAGATGCCCTGTCATAGTTTAAAAAAAAAAAATTGTAAGGGGGGGGAGGGTAAATGACTTTGTTTTCAACATTCAACAATTCTGTTCTGCATGAGTCAAAATGGAAAGACACAGAGCAGTCCCAAAACAGATTGGGCTGCTTCCCAAAGCTGCCGATACAGATACAAGTCAAATCTTGTTGTTGGTGCACACCCCTAGAGAATATTGTCAAAAGATAACAAACCTTCATCCTTATGATTCATGTGCAGTCAACAATAAAGAGATATAATTTAAAGTAGCCTAAGCCACTGAGAAGCATATTACCAGGAAATAAGTGTGTGGGGGATTTGCTCCTGCCTCCAACATTTCTATCAAACAGCCTTTTGCAAAAAACCTCCTTGGAGGGACAGGGCCACACATGGGGCTCCTCTAGCAGCAGCAACTTCTATGAAATTACTTTAGCGGAAGAGAAAGCTCCATGCCACGTGGGGCAACTCACAGAGAGTTGACATCTTCTTGCAGTGAATTGGAAAGCACACTCTGAAACCAGCTCTGGGTGTGAACATCAGAATGCACAGCAGGTTCCATGTCAAGTGTTCAGAAGCAGGGAAAAGCTGGCCTCGTCATTAATATAACTGGTATGCGCATGGAAGAACAGAGCGTTTATTTTACCATTTACTCAGCAATGTAAATCACACATAGCGTTGCAAGACAGAAGGCAACCACTACCTCTTACGTAGCGAAATATGGCACAGATCTGAATGAAAGCCAATACTGTACAACCAAGAAGTCAAATGCTCTCTGAAAAGTGACAGCCTACTGGATGTATTGCAAGCCTTTCCATCATTCTTCATATATTGGTTGGCTATGTCAAAGCTGAAGGGTGAAACTAATTCGCTCGCGCCCTCCAACTAAAGTTTGAGAAGTAGCAGCCAACTGCACGGAGAAGGCAGAAGGCTGATCTTGCCAGTGCCTCAACAGGCTCTCGGCAAAGCACACTCCATCACTTTCTCTGTAGGACTATATGACATACAGCACTACTGAAAAAGTGCAAATTTTCATATAGATACAGTCATACCTTGGGTACGGCTGCTTCAGGTTGCGTGATTTCGGGTTCCGCAATGCGCCAAACCCGGAAGTAACAGAACGGGTTACTTCCGGGTTTCGGCACTTGCGCATGCGCAGAAGCGCTAAATCGCGCTTTGCGCATGCGCAGAAACGGCGAATTATATCACACGCATGTGCAGACGCAGCGGCGCGGGTTGCAAACGTGCCTCCCGCACGGATCGCGTTCGCAATCCGAGCGTCCACTGTATATAGAGGCAAGCCCCCAGTTAGGCAGGGGTTACGTTACAAGGCACTGTGAGCATCAGTGAAATCGGGCATATTTGAAACACCACTGAAAAGCCTGCCAACGCCCTGCTCCACACTTGTCCTGCCTCCACGGCACTCTAGTATTATAAGAGAAGGCAGGGAACATCTCCCGATCCACTTTCCCCCCACCACACATGATCTTATAACACCTCTACCAAAAAAAGCGTTTCTCTTCTAAAACTCACACCATTTGTAATCATAATTTCTTCAGTCATAATGCTGAGGAGTTGATTAATGGGTTGGGAGTTATCAGACTTCTTATCATGACACCGGAGCATATTGCATCCCATTCTCATTCTCCATGCATCTCTAATGGCGCGTATGGCGGATGCCTTTGAAAGCAGGTGGGCTAATGGCAATAGAACCCCTCTCCTTCCACCACTCTCAGAAATTTATTGTGTCCAGACAGGGAAACCTTTCCTGAAACTTTATTAAAACAAAATAAAACATCAGAGCATAATTTAGGACTGAAACCACACTTACAAAGGAGATTGTCATGGATATGCACCTTCACTTTTAATGAAACAAAGGAAGTGGCCCTCAGATTGCCAAAGTATAACAGAAACCAGGTGAACATCATTGCTACTTCATCTCACATCCACTTCTCAACTACAGGGCCAAGGGAAGCCTACAGAGCAGGAGTCAAGCTTGTCCACTTTCACAAAAAAGTGCCTTTTCCCCAATTCAGAGACTTCCATTCAAGCACAAAAGTACAGAATGGAGAGAGTGAGAGCCTGCTTCTGTGCAGAGAAAAGACTGTAATGTTTAGAATCTGTGGTCACACTTCACAAGTGCAGAATTAAGTACCGGACACAGAATTCTGCATGCTAGAAATTTGCGGATATGTTTGTTTACAGCAACATAGAATGGAATGTAGTTGGTGAGGGCAGGATGGGGTTTTCCTGCCCAACATAGACCTGGGAGCGGCAGAAACAGAATTATGCAACAGATGCATGTGGAAATTAGCTTCATTTCCCTAACTGATGCAGGCCACAGACTCCGGCACTTCTCAGCGCATTGTTTGGGGTATCCTGCTCCAGAATCTGGATTTTTCTTATTAGAACATATGCCACGCCGGTAATAGCAGTCTCTCCCCAGAGTCAAGCTGCAAAGGTGCCAGCTGCACTCCTATCCTGCTCCAACTCATCGAGGGATTAGTAGTGGAGAAAGGAAGAAAGAGAGGCTGCCAGATATGGAGACAAAAAAGAAGTCCGTCTGCTTTCCAAAATAAGCCAAACGTGCTCTGGGAACGGGAAAATCTGACACAACGATGGCAGGCAGCCCAACACTACACCCATTTCGAGGAGCAGTTTATAAAAGCTCACTCAGTTCAATTCCCAGCCCGTATTTACCTTCCTCCCAAGTCAAAAGGCCACTAGTCAGACTGGGTTGATACAAGCCACGCAGTTTTGAGCAGAGCGGTCACAGCATTTATCTGGTTCAGTCAGAATTTGCGGAAAGGTGCTAATGGGGCACAAGCCTGGCTGAGATTAGGAGCAGTTGCTGCAGTCTGGCCAGAACACTAGTACAGACTGATAATCCGCACTGCTTAAAATGAGAAAATGGTTACACAATACTGACTGTTGCCCAATGCTCAGCAAACTGAGAATCCTACTGCAGCAAGTTCTGCTCCTGAGCATACTTGCTATGGGGCTAATATTCTGCTCATGGGCAACACTGCCACTGGTTTTTGAATGTTTTGGAAGTCGAAGTGACTTCCGGAACGGATTCCGTTCCACTTCCAAGGTACAACTGTATATATACATTTAAAATAGATACATAAATCTCAAGAATGTTGACTATAATAGCAAGTTCTGGATGGAAGAGCCAATTCTCTTTCATTGGGGTTTTTTTGGGGGGGGGAGAGACAGGTGATCAGACACCTGTGAAAGATGCTGTCAATCCAGGTCATTCATCCCAAACTCTCATCATTCAAGTCTCAAAGACTGCAATAGCGTGTTGTATGCTAGTAACACATGCTTTAAGAGAACCCTGTGTTCACTGTATGTGGTCCTTCAAATATTTAAGGAATGCAAATAAGCAAATATTTTAAATATCTGTGTTTTGGGATGCAGAATATGGCTATTGATAGCTCAAACATTTATAGCAGTTTAAATCCAGAATCCCCAATATTGGAGGGTGGGGGGACGGGACTGCATTCATTCCATGCTAATTTCTTCCAAAACAGTTTTTAAAAAGGATAAAAAAATAAGTATTGAAATGATCATGTGTCAATAGGAGTGCATAAAAATTAATGGGACTGTGCTGAACCAAAATCTTTTATGGCTAAATTTTAAGTAAAGCAAGGCAACACATCAGTATTTCCTTTAAGATTCCCCCAGGAGGTCTAAGAGAGGACATATCCAAAAGTACCAGTCAAATAGAAGATGTGGGTAATCTGCTTTGAAAGTAATGCTCAATTTTCAGCATTCCCCCCAAAAACTCCCTAAAAGAGGATACCCGCACTGCCAAATAACTGCACTGATTATCTACACCAGGGGTCCGCAACCTAAAACCCATGGGCCGGTAGCAGCCCACAGGGCTTGTCTATCCGGCCCATGACGACCCCTGCCACCCCCTGCTCTTACCGGCACGGCAACCAACTTCCGGGTTGATGGCGCCCATGCATGTGCTCCTCCGACCCGGATGTGTGCCAGAAATAGCGTGTGTGCATGCATGCGGGACAGAGAAGCACCCGTGCGCATGCGCAAACGCTATTTCCGGCGCACATCCGGGTCGGAGGAGCGCTGGAAATAGCGTGTGTGCGCACGTACAGGCGCTCCTCCGACCCGGAAGAGTGTGTGTGCGCACACACTCCGGCCCATCATCTGGTAAGCTTGCCAAGCCCTGATCTACACAAACAGCCAGCTCTGGGAAGCGGATGCTGGGGATATTTTTGCCTAGCAAAGGTCCCTTGTGAATTGGTGGTTGGGCAATCCAGAAGACAACTCACAGAAGAATTCAGTGTGGCCTCTCCTCGACTAAGTGGGGTACGGGCAGGGGCGTAGCAACGGGGGGGCGGGCCGCCCCGGGTTCCACCCCAGAGGGGGGTGACAATTTTTTTAAAAAAATTATTTTTTAAAAAAAATATATATATATATTTTTAATTTTAACTTCATTGAAAAAAAGAGATAATAGACACACACACAACCCCCCACACCTCACAAAGTGGCACCATCAGAGGGGGGGTGACACTTTTTATTTTTTTTAAAAAAATTAAAATTAAAGTGGTGGGGGGTGAGAAAAAAAATCCCGCCCCCGGGTACCACCTGGGCTTGCTACGCCTCTGGGTACGGGTTTGCCATTTGATAAACAGAAAAGCAATTTGCCACTTTAATTTTTATTTGAAAAATCACCAGCATCTATTTTTGCAGAATCATGGAGTTGGAGGAGATCATTTAGTCAAGCCCCCTTCCTCAATCTGCAATGCAAGATGTTTCTATGGCATCCTCTTCTTAAATATCCATAGCAAAGGAGATCCCAGAAGCTCTTGAGGGAGTCTGAGGAAGCCTCACCTAATATTTAGCCAAAATCCGTTCTCCTGCAACTGCCGCTCGTTGGTTCCAGTTTTGTTCTCTGGAGCAAGAAAGAACAAGTCTGTTCCATCTTCTACTATTCAAACACCACTGTCATATCTCTCTTAATCTTCCCTTCTCCAGACTAAACATACCCAGCTTTTTCAACCATTCTTCATAGGATTTAGTTTACATACCCCCATGCCACCCTGGTCCTCTGGACACACTCCTGTTTATGTAGCAGCCAAACAGAGCACAGACTGACCAATGCAGAATAGAAAGAAACTGTAATCTCGATGGTAATGCTTCTGTTAACATACCCTAAGATTGTATTGGTTTTTTTAAAAAAGAAAAGAAAATCTGGAGCATAAAACATTCACTCAGAACAGCAGACAATACGTGCTGAGTACAATTCATTGCAGAAATTCGTAGGCACACAAGGTAAAAACTTAAAGCCTCAAACTTATATAAGGGTTACTCTTCATTTATTCAAAGGAGGACACTGGAACGTTTAATAATCTGAATAGGCGGCAGAAGTATCAGTAGATGCCTTTAAATGACATACAGATAATATCTGCACACTGCCTATGTCATTTGTGCACATGCAAGCACAAACACAAGTCACCAGAACTCACTTAGAAACAGAAATGACCCCTATGCAGGAAAAAAGGCTCGCAGTAACACATACACACAAACACACACACACACACACACACACACACACACACACACGAGAAAAAACTTTTCATAAAAGTTCTCTATACAGTGGTACCTCAGTTTACAAACTTAATACATTCCGGAAGTCTGTTCTTAAACCGAAACCAGGACACTACTTCTAAGTTCTGCGGTGGCAGGAATTTCACGGTACAATCCCACACATGTCTACTCAATAGTAAGCACCGTCGATTACAACAGTTCTTACTCCCAGGTAAGCAGATACAGGATCACAGCCTCAGTCATTATTGCACATTCCAAGCTGTGAGCTCTGGGAGAATCAGCTTCATCCTGGCCGGCCACAGGGTCGATTCTGCTTTGCAGGCTTTTTGTGTGTGTGTGTGTGTGTGTGTGTGTGTGTGTGTGTGTGTGTGGCAGGGAACAGTTAGCTTGAAGAATGTAGAGCGAACATCCCTGATTACACACTCAACTGCCACCTGATCCCTGTCCTTTGCCTTTATTTTATTTTGTGCTCATCCCAAAGTTGGGCCCATGCTGTGCTGACCTAAAGGTGGCTTTCATGTCAAAGCAGCCATAATAAATTGCTACTATTTCTAATTCCAGTCATTCTCTGCAGAGGTCAGGAGGTACATGGTACATACACTTGTAACCTCAGCCGAGTTCTGCTGAGCATAATCAGAAGCCTTCGGAGGCCATTCAGAGGCACCGTGTGAGTTTCAAAGGACAATGGTAACAAGACACCTCTTCTCAAGCAGCCCAACTGTGCCGCATAACAATTCCACATCTTTTCAGGAAGCACCTTAAAAGAAACGTGTACTTTTATTTTATTTTATTTATAAGGGGGAAAACACACCATGCACACAACCAAAATCAAATAAAGATCTTTATATTTGGCCGGCTGGCTAAACTAACAAAAACTCACAAGTTCAAGATTGTGAGACTTGACTTTTGAAGTCTTTTCACAGCTGCAGAGGAATATTTTTAGGTTTTCCTGAGCTGCAGCTACACCTCCTTGGAATGTAGGAAGTAGAGGACACAACAGAAAGCGGTGGTGGCTGGTGCCGAATGAGACATGGTAGGATGGAAAACAGGGAAACCAACAGTGGATGGAGCCAGAACCAAATGAAAGGCAGAGCCAAGCAATTCCAAGTTTTGTCCCTCATCTTCCTCGTGTCCTGTTGCAAGGGCAACTCTGAGAAGGAAGCCAATAGGCAATGCTCTTCACTGGATTGGTCATAAATAAGGAGGCACATATTTGAGGCCTTGCTAAGGGCAGGTGGAGGTTGGTGGGGCAATGTCCCATTTGTACTAATGGAGCAGCTTCCACTAGCAGAGATTAATAATAATAATGTGTTTGCCACCCATCTGATTGTGTTGCCCCAGCCACTCTGGATGGCTCCCAACAAATCAAAACATCAAACATTAAAAACTTCCCTATCCAGAGCTGTCTTCAGATGTCTTCTAAAAGTTGTATAGTTATTCATCTCCTTGACATCTGATGGGAGGGCGTTCCACAGGGCAGGTGCAGCTACCAAGAAGCCCCTCTGCCTGATTCCCTGTAACCTCACTTCTCACAGTGAGGGGAACTGCCAGAAAGCCCTTGGACCTCCGTGTCCAGGCTGAACAATGGGGTTGAGAGATGCTCTTTCAGGAATACAGAAGATCTAGCCTTGTTCTTCGGAGCCCATGCAATAAGATTTCATGGTATGGCAGTTTGTAAGTCATTCATTCACAAGGGAGCTTATTTTATATAAAAAAATGATTCCGTGCATGAAAATGGTAAGGTAAAGACACTACATGAGGACCTTAACATAGTCAAAAATAAACAAGTGAATTGATCTTAAAAATCTTGATAAACTTGTACAACAGCTTGGGCTGAACGATGGGGGTGGAGACCTTAGAAACCGAACTTTTACGCCTCAAGTTGAGATTTCACCTATAGAATTCAATAGTATTAGGCTGCTGTTAATTTTATGGACCAGCTCTCCGCTTCTTCTTCTTCTCCCCCCCCCCCCCATAAACCATCTGCCTTTCTTTTTCAGTTCTCTCCTCCACCCAGCCTAATCTATATGAAAGCCACACCAATATCAAATGTCATTCAGCTCTTTCTCAAATAGGAGCTGAGCAGACACAGCGGCTGCAACCAGCTGACTTAGCTGACCTAGGCTCAGAGTAAAAACAGCAGGATAATAAGTCACCAGATGTAAGCAATTGAATACTGATCACTTTCATTAACTGAACGGCTTCCCAAAATTTGCCATATTATTTTAACCCTTTAGCGTCCTCTACCAACAGACACCGTGCAACTTGTACTTAAGTGCAGATTTTCACTGCTAGAAAAACGAGACAACCGTGAAGCAATCAAATGGCACTTCGAAACCACACAAAGAACAACATTTTTCACTTACTAAGGATCGGAAAACTGAGACTGAGAAGTTCTTACAAACGTTCCATTTCACAGGAGCAAAAGGTTATGAGTTGGAAAGTTGCCAGATTCTTGAGAAAAGGGAAATTATTGTTATCAATATTCAGAATTGGATGTTTAATTCTGCTTTTCTTGATTTCTAGCTAAATGTACAGACCTAGAATTTTAAAAACAAAAATATGGATCATTAGAAAAAAAAAGTAGGAGTCTTGACAAAGAGGTGCTCTATTCAAACACTCAATTCAACTGGTGGGAGTTCAGCCTTTTTTAAAAAGAAGAAGAAGTACTTCATGTATGCAGCTCCATATGTTCTGTTGGACTGAAGTCTGCATGTTTCCCATAATATCTATGACATATTTTTGGAAGAAGCTGCTCTACGAAAGCCAGCAACCAACTCCAGGCAAGCAGCAGCATAGGAAGCTACCTTACACAAAGTCAGAATGTGGAGTCCCAGTCACACACTATACAAGTGTAGGCCTGGTTAGCACACAATGCTAAACCATAGTTTAAGCTCTACATGCACAAGATAGAATGAGCCCAAGCACACCCAACCCTCGTCTCTCCTCCCACGCAACTAGAAGGACTTCTGCAGTATTTAGTTTCACTTTTTATGAATCCTAGGAAGTGAAATTAAGCTGTACTGAAGTGCTTCTCCTAGCTGTCCAGAAAGGAGAGGGCATACTCAAGGTTTCATTCACTCGGGCTCATCCTGTCTGCATAGTGTTAAATCGTGGTTAAACATTATGTGTCAATATGGCGACTGTTTTCAAATATGAATAAAAATATTTTTAAAATCGACTTACAGAGTCAGGAGAGTGATGTTTGCTGAAACAGGTCCCAAATTTGGTATGGCTTCAAATTCATTACTGTTTAGTTTTCTGCCAACATTAAAAAAAAAACAAAAAAACAAAAAAAAAACAAGTCAGCTGACACAGAAACAAGAGTCAATTGGTATTTTCTGATTTTCCCTTGACCATTTTAACCCATCACACTAACTTAAAGTAGCCCCCCCCCAAAAAAAGGGGAAGTGGGGGCAACCTATAGCAACACTGACTTACATAGATACCCTCTGAAACCCCCCCATAAGTTATAGCCTCATTTCACATTGTATAATTTTGTGCCCATGCATTGCTATGAATACCACCACTCAAAATCATTTAAAGGAATATATCTTACAACATGCATATTATAGTCAAACAGAAGAACATGGAGCCACTTACATTTCTCGTAGTTTACCAAGGTGACTCAAGGAACTAGGCTTGATTGAAGACAATTTATTGTGGCTCAGATCTCTACAAGGATACAAGAAGAAGAAAAGATCTTGTGTCAACTTTCACCAATGTCAGGTACATTTCAAAGAGAACATGCAAGTAGCTTGCACAGAAGGAAACTGGATCATATATTGAAATCTAACACATAAAATGCACACTGATTTTGTTGTCCCTCTCCCCTCTATCTACAGATAACCTTGTTATTGTTCTTCTAAGGCAGGTGTGAGGAACTTGTGGCTCTCCATCTGCTGTTGAACTTCAACTCCCATCATCCCTTATCAGTGCCTTTTCATTCTCCACCATCTGATCCAGGGGTGAGGAACTTGTGACTTGCCCAACGTTTCAGGACTACAAGTCCCATCATCCACAGTCACTGGCCATGCTGACTGGGGAGTGTTGAAGGCCCACAGGAAGATACTTTTTGCATCCGCTTAAGTTGGTTCAATTAATTGCCAATAAAACACCGTCACAGTTCTACATCTCCTATTCAGTATATGAGCCAAACTCCCCCCCCCCAACCATAGAAGTCTAGGAGGCCAAAGATTGTTGTTATAGTCTAGCGACATCTGGCAAATCCAACATAAAGCTGTTGCTCAATTTATGGCTTTCACCTGGTAAGTCTAAATTTGCAAAGTCTAGGTATATTGACGGCTGGGTGGTACGGAAACCTCTCCTCTCCTGTGTTCACGTGTCTTTGCACCATTAATTCTCACACATAAAAATGTTAATGCAAGCCATATGTGGGTAGTGGAAAACAGGCCTGGATAAACACTCCGGCCTCAAGGCATCGACATTTCGAATGCAAAGCTGAACGAAACAGCCCCATCTGCCACAGATGTGTCTCTCCTGCAGCAACGTAAGCCTGCTTCCTCATGTGCATCAGCCATAATGGATGGAGGCATAAGTCTTTCCAGGGCACCCTGGACGGAACTGGAGAGATGTGGGCCAACTAATTCAACAGGACTGAAGCGGTGATCTGAATTAAGCTCACTTTAACACAGAGAGAGAGGCCTTTCTCCTGCCTTGCGCCTCAACTGGAATACTTGGCCTTGGCTCACAGGGATTAGAAGAACTATGCAAACCCACAGCCAAAATGCTATGAAGTCATGGCTGTTAAAAGTCTAATACATTACTGTTCATCCTGCATTAGACAAGAATCAGCAATTATTTCAACAAAGAGCTTTCAAAATCCTACTGCAAAAAAGTGCCCTTTCCAACAACCTGCCTTTCTTCAGTTCACCTAAAAAGTAAGAAAGCCGGGGGGGGGGACACCCCATGAAAATTTATTTAAAACATGCTTGTTTGCCTTAGGACCTACCAGACAGTATCAGACATGAGTGGATTTGTTCTGCTGTAGTTATAACATTGGGGCGAGGAAGGGGGGGGGGGAATCTGGCAGAGCCTTTAAACTATAAAAATCCTGCAATTACAACCACTGCTGTGCATGATCACCAAACTGGAGCCAGACACTTTCACTCAGAGCTCAAGCTCACCATCCATCTGGAGTCCATCAAGGCAACCATAAGCATAACAACTTGCATTATGTTTCAGACTAAATTTGTGTTTTCTGACACTGCCGATATCCACAGATTTTCCATGCACTGTGCTGCTTTAAAGGGGCGGGAGGGGGGAGATGCAAATATCCCTCAAAAGCCCTTAAGGTTTTCTTAAACCTGATTCGGAAAATAATGACTCCCATCCCAAAAAAAATTATAATGTGCCTTTATTGCTCAACAGCCCAAATCAAACAATTACCAGCACTTTAATAGTTCTGCTATTTATAGCAAATTTTTTACACTATCTAGAACAGGCATAGGCAACCTTGGCTCTCCAGATGTTTTGGGACTACAATTCCTATCATCCCTGACCACTGGCCCTGTTAGCTAGGGATCATGGGAATTGTAGTTCCAAAACATCTGGAGAGCCAAGGTTGCCTTTGCCTGATGTAGAATCATCAAGGAGAAGATGACTCTTCTGAAGAGATGAGCATTCCTGTAAAACTGCTAGAAACAGGATGGGAGCTAAAATAATAATACAATCCTTTCTGAAATCAGCTTCTTTCCTGATGTAATAGGTTTTTAAGTGTGCACATTTGTCTTTTTAAAAGGGCAGCAGCAGCAAATACAATTCCTTTTTTTTTTAATAATCTTTATTCAATTTTTAATAAACTTAAAAACTTAAAAAAATACAATTCCTTAAACCCGTAGCAAAATAATGTGAACAGACCTCCTCCTTGTAATTTAGGAGCAGGAGCTGGAATCACAAAAGTGGTGGAAACACATTTTCCACTCCCAATTGCCTCCTCCCTCTCTGCCCTTCCCTTAAACCACAGTACATGGAAAGAAAAATCTCTACAGTGGTTTAAGCTTACTAGTAGCACTTTGGAACTTATAAGGCAGTTGGATTCAGACATTTCAAGTGTAAGAATCTTCAATTTTGAAAGCAAAGCACCTTTTAAAATGCCATGCTGTTGGTGCAAACTCAAAAGTGCAGCTTCCACACTCTTCTCACCTTAGAAGACACATAGTGGACTGCTGGCTTGGAAGCTTTTTCCTGCAGATGGAAAGCTCAGGAAGGCCTTCTTGAGGGGCAAGCTTCTGCACATGAAACCTCTGGTGCAGTTTTGCTTTCAAAACAGAATTCCCCAATGCACTCTCTCTGACGAATTATGAGAACCAAGTGCGTATAACATAAACTTAAAGGACATTTTAACAACCATCTGCTAAAAGATAGCAATACTTGCTGCTTTAGTGTATAAATGCAGAATTTAAACTCATCAGTTAACATTTTTTTCAGTTCACAAATGAATATTTATCTGGAGTCGACACTGGAGTCTGATTGAGGGAGGGATCGACATTTTGGGGTGAGATACATCAGATAAACAGAAGGATGTTTGTATGTTTTCCATCTCCCTTCTCTACTGCATTAGCAAGGAGGAGAGAATTTGCTTCCAGTTTCAGCTAACTATGGTTTGTCGGTATGTGGGGATCTGGTTAGTCTTCAAACTATGGTTTAGTGTAGCAAGTCATGATCAGAAGAACCAAGGTTTGAACTCTGCTTATTTCCCAAAACTGTGGTTAAGGCAAACCACAGTTAACCTGGTTTCAGAAATATTGATAACCTTCAGTTAGTTAAAGCAAAGGCACTTTTAAGAGATAGTTTATAGGAAGAGGGGAAGTCAGAAAGCAGGACAATCAATAAGGCACCGAAGTGTTCCACAACAACCACAAAGTTTCAACTTTTAACAATCCTTGGTTTGCGGAATGGTGCTAAGCTGTACTAAATAAGGTCTTCCAAGCCTGTGTTTGTCCAAGGAATTGCTCACCATTGATGGTGTTATCAGCAATAAGATTCACAAATAATCTCAGCAAAGTGAACTGGTGAAGAAACAGCTCGTTTTATAAATGTGTATGTTAGGGATCAGCTCCATGTGTGCCATTTAGGTGCAATCAATATGGTCTTTCTTGGAAATGCCTGAAACTTAATTCAAAATTTTAAAATGCAAATCCAGCAGCAGCTTCTTAATCAATTCCCATTGGGGCCTTTATAGCTGCTAATTCAGCAAAAAGAAGGAAAGCTAAAAAACAAAGAGGCAGGCTGTAGCTGTTTTAAGACACAGATCTAAAGTGACTCATAAATCAGCATGCTATGTTCAGATTTTAGTCTGGAAAATGCTGAAGAACAGCTGTGAAAACTATCCAAACTTTTTTCCTCTGGCAATTCTGGTAAGAACTGGAAGGTTTAGAAAATGTAAATACCAAGATGTAATACAAACATTAGCAGAAACCATCCTTTAGATTTCCCCCTGTCTCA